>ML289011.1:0-55833 GCA_005239495.1 Nicotiana undulata
GTCTAGGCAGAAGAGCTACGCAGATCAGCGGGCACGTGATGTAGCATTCATGGAAGGAGATAATGTTATGTTGAAGGTTTCGCCGATGAAGGGCATTATGAGATTCAGGAAGAAGGGCAAGCTGAGCCCCAGGTTTATAGGTCCTTTCGAGGTATTGAAGCGAGTTGGAGAGGTTGCTTATGAGATTGCTTTGCCTCCAACCTTATCAAGAGTTCACCCAGTATTTCACGTATCCATGCTTCGGAGGTATCACGCCGACTTCTCGCAGGTGGTTGATTACAGCACTATCCAGTTAGATGAGAATCTGGGCTACGAGGAGGAGCCAGTGGCTATTGTTGATAGGTAGGACCGCTAGTTGAGGTCTAAGACAGTTTCTGCGGTAAAGGTCCAGTGGAGGGGCCAACCGGTTGAGGAGGCGACTTGGGAGTCCGAGCAGGACATGCGGAGCAGATATCCACAGCTATTCAGCACTCCATGTACGATTCTAGTCACGTTCGAGGATGAACGTTTGTTTAAGAGGGGGAGAATGTAACGTCCCAGCCGATTGTTTTGCGTGTTAGGATCTCGTTTCCTTAAATGAAACCTTCCATAGAGTCTATTCGTTCTTTATGACTCGCGGGAGCGGGTGGTTCGGGATTTGGGAATGAATTGGATGGTGTAGGAACACTTGGTTCCTTAAGGCTGGCCTATTTGGCCAAGTTTGACTTCGGTCAACATTTTGAGCAACCGACCTCGGAATCGAGTTCTGACAGCTTCAGTAGCTCCGTACAGTGATTTTGGACTTGGGCGTATGTTCGGCTCGGGTTTCTGATGACCCGGGAGCATTTCGGCGCCCGAAAAGGAAATCAGGATTTCCTTAAGTTTAGAATTTGGCCGGGAATGATACTTCATGCTATTGAAGTCCGAATGGAATTCCGTGGCCGGAAATAGTTCTGTATAGTCATTTATGACCTGTCTGCAAAATTTGGGGTCATTCCGAGTAGTATAGACCCGTTCGGCGCAATGTAATGAATTCTAGAATTTCAAAGTTCTTAAGTTTGATTAATTTGGTTTTGGGGTTGAATTTTGAGTTTCGTTGTTGTTTTTCACGTTCCAGAAGTTCGAGCAAGTCCGTATCATGAATACAAACTTGCAGGTGCCTTTGGACGGGGTCCCGAAGAGGTCGGGTGAGTTTTGGACCCCCGGGAGCAGAATTCAACACCAGAATTTTATGTATCTGATTTCCTTCTTCGCATTCGCGGGAGGGTGGCCGCGTTCGCAAAGAAAGAATTGGGCAGGGGCTACAGATGCTCTATGCGTTCGCGTTCGCGTTCCCCATCCCGCGTTCGCACCCCTCCAGCCGCGTTCACGAAGGTCTAGCCTAGCTAGCCTCCGCGTTCGCGGGCCCTTCATCGCGTTCGCATAAGGTCCAGCCAATTGGGCCGGCCCAGCTGCCGTTTGTCTTCGCGTTCGCGACCCCTCCCTCGCATTCGCGTAGAAGACCCTGTGGACCTGGCCAATTTTAAGCATCGCGAACGCATGCCCAGGGTGCGTTCGCATAGGGTAAATCCCTGGGCAGTGTATTATTACAGCGGGTTCAGTTCCTTTTCCTCCATTTCCATCTTCTTCCTTGAGTTAATTGAGAGCTTCCAAGAGACCATTCAACCTAGTACTTGAGGTAAGTAAATTTCTTATTAACACCGAGTTTAAACATCAATTTCTAGTTAAATCCCATATTAATATATCAAAATCATGGAAAAGATTGGGTAGAAATTCCTAGGGCTTTGATAATTAGTGAATTATCCCTTTTTAGCCATGAATTCCTAAATAAATTAGGTAATTACGATCCTTAGGCTTCGGGTAATTCATTCCTTCGAGAATTTTCCAAAATCCGAACGCGTGGGCCTGGGGTCGAAATTTCAGAAACCTTCAAGAATACTATATTTTGGAATTTCTTGTTAATTCTTATTCTTGGAGCATAAATTGATTCAATTATGCTATTTTTGGCTAGTTGTTAGCCGTCGAGGGTAGTTTCGGAGCTTTGGGCGCATTCTTTATCCGGTCTTTGGTCCGAGGATTGCTTCGTCGAGGTGAGTCTCCTTTCTAACCTCGTAAGAGGGAAATTGTCCCTCTGGGTAACCTTGTTTGCTATGTGATCTTGTTTGGGGGCTACGTACGCACCGAGTGACGAGAGTCCGTACGTAGTGGCTATTACTGCTTCGTCCGGGTAGTTAGGACACAACATGTTCATTGTTTTTCCTTGTTGTAGCATAGGTATGACTTGTATACTTGTGTGATTGGTACTGTTGTCTTTGAACGTTGTGATACTTGGCTTGATTTAAGTGTGATAAGAGAATCACGGGATGGGATCGGGCCATACGCCACGGCAGAGTGACGAATGATTATACTATGGGATCGGGCTGTACGCCACGGGAGAGTGATGATTGATTATACTATGGGATCGGGTCGTACGCCACGTCAGTGTGATGGTTGCTTATTTTATGGGATTGGGTCGTACGCCATGGTGAAGATTTACAGGATGGGATCGGGTCGTACGCTACAGCAGAGCGATGTGAGTGAGTACCATATGGAAGCGGGCCGTACGCCACGGCAGATACCAAACTTGTTGGATTTGAGATTGTTATTTGACGCTGGATATTGATGTACTTGATTATTTGTTTTACTTGCCTACAGTTTTTGTTACATCCTGCTTACTTTATTATTGTTGGACCTTAGTAGGTATCGAGTCGACCTCTCGTCACTACTTCTTCGAGATTAGACGGGATACTCACTGGGTACATATTCATGTATGTACTCATGCTGCACTTTCCTTTCTTTCTGCACTTGATTGTGCAGGTCCGGAGGCTGGTCCGTCTGATTATCAGTCCAGTGCTAGATATTGACCGAGTGGCTATACTTCACGGTGAGCTGTCCTTCTTGGCGACTTCCTGGCAGCACCCTGGAGTTTCCTTGTCATATTTCCTCTGTCTTTTGTTCAGACTGAGGCTCTGTATATATATTTCAGTTATTGTATATTCAGTAGTTGCCCGTGGCACTCGTGACACTAGTTCCTGGCACACACACGCAATTATTATTTTGGGGTTTTGGATGTGCATATGTTATGCGACGTGCCTATCGGTTGATTTCTGTACCTGTGGTTCTATCTCGTATCATTTATCATTATTGTGTTTTATCCATTTAAAATTGGTAGTTACTAAATTGTTAACCAAAAAGGGGAAGGGTAACACCTAGTGTGTTTCCTATCGGCTTGCCTAACCCCGCTGTTGGGCGCCATCGCGACCTGAATTAGGATTTGGGTCGTGACACTATTTTTCTTATACCCCACGACATTACTATCCTCACCAAGATGCGGCGTATGCCGTGATGCCTCAACCCTACCCAATAATGAATGCTCAGCCCTACGTCCGGCCCCAACAACTCTATAATCAAAATCGAGCTCCACTACCCAGAAACAACCCTCCTAGACAAGCTCAGTATAATCCTCGCCCTCCACAAAATAATACACGGGTGCCACCCAGAAGAACCAACTTTACACCAATTGGTGAATCATACTCCAGCCTTTTCCCGAAGCTGGTCTAAATGGGTCTGCTGCAGCATGTACCTCAAAATAGGCAAAACCTAGAATCCCCCTCTTACCGACTAGGTACTCGATGTGCTTACCATCCGGAGCCAAGGGACACAATACCGAGGATTGCTGGACCCCCAAGCGGGTAGTGGAGAGCTTAATAGAACAAAAGAATGGTACTAAGGGATGAAGAAGCTCCCAATGTGACCAATAACCCGTTGCCTGCTCACAATAACGGGCCAATTATTGGTATGATCTGTGAGGACCGAGATTTTGATCCGGCCCTAAAAGCTATCATCGCCATTGCTGATGTAGAGAAGAAGCCCAAAGTGACACCCAAGCAAACTAAAGAGGTGAAGAAAAGCGACTCCGTTCCTCAGGCCACGAGAAAGGTTGAAACCAAGATAGGGACGGGGCCTCATAAAGATGCTGTTCTTTATGTCCCCAGGGCGCCCAGAAGAGAACAATTTGTGTTAAGCCCTTCCAAAAGATGGAATCAAAACAAGGCTATGCGGAATGTCCCGAAGATGTACATACCGAAGGGGACGTAGGGGCCAATAATTTAACCAAGGCTGAATGAGCCCATGGTTATTAGCCGCGCATCACAGAGTCCCATAAGGATACCACTACCGTCCCCTGGAACTACAACAAACGGTGGTGACATACAAAGGAAAAGAGATCACGGGGGAAGTGAGTGAAGCAAACTCGTCTGAGAAATACCTCAACCTGAAGGAATTAAACAACAACAAACAAAAGCATTTTCCGCCTAAAAAGCCGGTCAACGCCAAAGAGGCAGAGGAATTCTTCAGAAAAATGAGAACTTCTGAATATGCTGTGATTGAACAGCTCAGAGAATCCCCCACTCAGGTCTCACTTCTATCCTTGCTGATAAGCTCAAGTGCACATAAAAAAGTTCTGATCAAAATGCTTAATGAAGCGTATGTTCCGGCCGAAACTACAGTTGAACAAATGGAAATAATGGTAGAACGATTCTTCGAGGTAAACCGTATCTCATTTAGCAAAAATGACTTGCCCCCGGAAGGGGCTGCCCACAATAAAGCTCTCCACCTAACCGTCAAATGTGAAGGGTATTACGTAAAAACGTTTATGGTGGACGGCGGATCTGGGGTCGACATTTTCCCTCTCTCAACCCTAAAAAGAATGGAGATTGGAACTGAGAGAATCATACCCAACAATGTGTGTGTCCGTGCATTTGACGGAATCAAAAGGGACACAATAGGAGAAATTGACTTGGTCTTGACTATCGACCCTGTAGACTTTGAAGTGACATTCCAGGTCTTAGACATGGACACCTCCTACAAATATCTCCTCGGAAGGCCCTGGATCCATGCCGTAGGAGCCGTTCCCTTGACCCTCCACCAGATGGCTAAGTTCGAGCACGAGGACCAGGAGATTGTGGTGTTGATACCCAATTTTTCCTCAAATTATTTTCAAACTTGCATATATACCTTCAAAATCACTTTTTATAATAATTGGTATTTTTCTATAATTTTATCAATTTATTTTCCTCTTTATTTAGTATTTTATATTCAATAATTATTTATAAATTGTATTATAAATAATTTCAAAGTGTTCCCCGACTCAAAATTTCATTTTTTTAATCCTATTAGGATTTAATTATTTCACAAATTGACCAAATTGCTATAAGTACGCAAATTTTGCAATTTTAGCCTAATTATACATTTATGCTATTTTAATTCGATAATTAGTCATTTTATATTTTAATATTAGCTAATTACCTTAATTTTCATATTTGTAGCATTAATTTCATTTTGTATAATTATTAGCTATTTTTGTTAAATTATTTATTTGATTTTAATGGGTATTTAACAATTAGCCATTTTTTATTTAAAACATAGCCTAAATTAGATCCAACCCACTTGATTTAATTAACCCAAATAACCCAGCCCAAAATCTAATACCTACCCGACCCAACCCTGTGATCAATCTGAGCCGGTGATCAATTTGAATCAACGGCCCAGATTACTGGTTACCATAATTAACTCCTACCACTACCCCAACCGACCCCTCATTTTTCCAAGGCTCATTCTCTCTCTATCTCTCTCTGTTACTCTCTATCTCTCTCTAGCAGCTTCCTTGGCTTCTCCCTTCCGATGGGGTCTGTCCATCTTCTCCGCTGGTTCTCACCGGAAGCCTTGGTTCTTCATCATCTCCTGGTTGTCTACCCACCTCTCATCGGTCTAGTGATGCCCTGGGGTCCTCAGACGAACTTGGAGCGGTTCTCTTGCCTCCCATTGTCACATGCCACTTTCCGGCCTCCCCGGTCGTTTGAGTAAGAAACTACAACCTTCTCCGGCTTAAGCCGGCGGCGTCTTTGAGGTTCTTCCTACTTCTCTGGGTTCCACGAAACCCTAACCCTATGTCTTTCGATTTATTCTAGATCTACTTTAGATCTATAGTATTATGAAGTTTCTTTCTATGTTTTCTATGAAAAACTTACATCTTTAAACTATCTTTCAATTTTAAAAACTAGGGTTTCATAAACCCCTTTCAAAATGATTTTTTTCTTCTATTTATAGTATTATTCTATGTTTCTTTCTGTGATTTAACGACTGATTCAAGATGTCTTTCATCTTAACTCGCTTTACTGAAAACCCTAATTTTTTAGTCTTAATCCTGGATTCTGAGTTCGTCTTTGATTACATGTTCGATTATCATGCATATGTGTTTGTCTACCATAAACATTACGTGCTATGTGTGAAACCCTGTGTTGCTTGTTAAAGTTTCCCCTTTCTGCGTATTGTGAGTTTTATTCCGTTTGCTCTCATAAATTTGTGCTAATTTTCTCCTAAATCAGTACTATTAACCATAATTGAGTCCTTGAATTCTTGTGATTGATTCTTAATTGATCTCTCATGAGATTCTCTACTAATGCTGTGCATCTCTTTGCATAGCTGTGATATTCCCCTTGAACCTATGATTTTGTGTATGTTCAGTAGAATTCTGTAATGATTTTCGAATTGTTTCCTTGTTTGTGGGATACTTTTCTTGATTATACTCGATTCCCTGTGATTTTAATTACATTCGAGATTCCCTCGACTAATTTTTCAGAATTAAAATCATACTCTGTCCTAGGAATATGCTATCAGTTTTAATATATACTTTCCTTAAGGTGTTATGTATTTGATTCTTACTATATGCTACATGATGTTACTACTCCTATTGGGGTAAAATCAGTTTTTGGTTGATTCCTTTCCCTTATTTAACTTTGATTGTCCCGTTTGACCTTGACTCCCTAATTAAAGGGAGTCCAGGTCATTAATTGATATTGATTGAGTATTATTTCTATAATTATGTTAGACTAGCACTCCTTACCTTATTTCTTTACTCGTTTTCAGAATTATAAATACTCTACTCTCTTTAGCATAGGAGGAACACAGATACGAACGATATACACTATTTTGAGTTCTCTTTTACACACACACCTACTCTACTGCCTTCTCTCGCTGTTTACCTGCAACTCAGTCGGCTAAAATACAAGACTGAGTGATTCCATTATTCTGTTGCTCTACATTATTCTGCTCTACTATTCTTCACTTTACTGCTCTTCACTTTGCATTCAATCTTGCATTCAAACTGGTATGTTTCTAGTTTAAGTTTATAGTACCCAAAACAACATGTTCTTGTTCGTATTTAGATTCCTTTTATTTCTCTCATGCTTCTACTTGTGGTTCTACTGCTTGCCTTGCATTAGCATGTTTACTTTGTCTCTCTATGTTTACCATGTCTACTTGTCTATGTGATCTCCCTCCTCCTTCAGTTCAGCATGTCTAGTACTTTTACTATATGTTTCATTATGAATATGCCTTACCCCCTCCCGATTCTTAATACAATTGGCATGTTTACTTTGTCCATGTGACTTCCATTTAGTCCAACATGTCTATTGCTTTACTTGTATGATTCACTATGATTCTGTCTGATTCCTATGAAACTAGCCTACATGTTTTATCTATGTGATTGCCCTTCCTCTTATTTCAGCACGTCTAGTGCTTTCTTATATGTTTTCATCATGATCTGCCTGACTCTTAACACTACAAGCATGTATTCATGATACTTAGTTGCTATATGATCCTGAACCTAATGTGTGTCTCTATGTGATACTCCCCCCAATCTAATACTGTTAAACTCTTAGCATGAATATATTTATTATGGCTGTAACTATTTGAGTCCTGTGGGACTTCTCTGATGTTAACTTGGATGCCACTATGTTCTCACTACTTGTCCCCAACCCCCTTTCCCTGCTTGTGTTTTCTTCCTGAACTATGTACGCTTTTCTGAGTTGTTTCTTTTCCTCCTCAAACTGGTTTTTACAAACTCCTGTGCTGTTCTCTAAAGATGTCTTTCAAAACAATTTCAGAAAAACTTTTTCAACTCAATTCTCTTAAAACTACAAGCACATCTCACTACTCTTAGTCTCTAAGTTCAGCCCCCCCTTTGAGTGAGCACTGCCTTGGGGACCATTTGAGTACCCATTGAACTCTAACACACAAGGCTGGCATTCCACACCGCACTTACTCATTCCCGGCTAGGGAACTTGGGTGTGAGCACTGCCTGGGATCCTCTGTGGTCCTTAGGAACTCTGACACACCTGCGTTACAAAGGTCATGGCATATGGCATGTTTGGATCTGGATACTTGTGCCTACTACTAGGCTCCCTATAGTGTAACTTCTTAAATTTTCTTATTTACTTATGTAATTTATGCAATGCTGGTTTGTAATAATTAATTGTAACGACGACTCTGGGCTTGGATAGTGAAATGGGTGGTTATGCATGCTTAGTATAATTACGGGTAGAAACCATGCTATAGGAATTATCTTCTATATGTGTGCAATAGTCACCATGCTTAGGAGTACTTGCCATGCATGCATTAGAGAACATGTTTTAGGCCTGTCTATTTCAGCATCTCTACCATACTCATGTTCATCTAGAAATCCTGCTCACAGTTAAATAACAATAAAAGGACGTTATAATGTTACTACTTCAGCATCTTCACAAACGCATCGCCTAGATATCCTGTTTTTTAGGTTAAATAACTACATTGACTGTCAAAACTTGCAATCATGTTACCTTAGGCATTCATTCTCAGCATGCTCATATTATCTATGCCAAACTCATGTGTTAAAGACATACTGCTGTGAACATTTAGAAATCATGTATTAGGTCCTGCAACTTAACAAAAATTTACGCCTTTGTATGTTCTGTTTCGAGTCAAAAGATGTGTAATAAGTAAATCTCGCTTAAATAGATTTGATTGCGGAAAAACATTTTTTGCATTTAGAACAACATAGGTTTGAACTCAACATCCTGCCTGCATTTAGATATCATGCTTCGTAGGACCTGCATTCATACTTGTTTAAATACTCACCTCTTTATCACAGCTAAATAAAAAGCAAACTCAACCTGTCCGTTCACTATTTTTCTGGAGACTAAACAACGTGACTAGAGCATCTTAACACGCCTAGGAAAGCCTTAGGTATGAACACTTGCTAAAATTTAGAAAACTACTTTTGTGTATTGTTTGACTAATTATAGATAAGAAGAATAAAACTGGTAAAAATACTCCTTTTGAAACTCTGCAATAAGCCTGCCTCGCTACTGTATTCTCACCTAGACATCATGCTTTAGGTTCTGAAGTCAAAGACCTTACTTGTTTTTTAGTCGTGCTTATTATGCGTATAACTCGTGGAGGAATATCTGAGCCGTGTATTTGCCTCTATGTGTTTCCCATCTATTTGCAGTCCTAATTGTTCTTGCTTGTCGCTTAGCATTTTATCCTTTAAACCTAAGGGTTCAGCCTAGTACCTACCCTCTAGGAATAGTAGTCCCTAACTTCCTCCAGGACTGATAGGATGGGACGAGTAATAGCGCGCAATAAGTTTCATGACCAACACGCATTTTAAATACCTTTGCGGGGTGGGAAAGGGTAGAATATGGATATGATGATCGGTGCGCTAATACCACGTGTAGCTCTGCCTATCGGGTATTGCATTGATGTGATCCATATTACTTTAAACCTAGGACGTCTTTTCTCAAATATTTACTTTTGATTTTTTTCAACTTTCTAATAAACTTCAGTACTTGTTTGAAATCCCCTCTTATATGAGCCTTATTTGTGGCGACTCTTCCTTTTACCTTCCCCTTGGGATAACTTCAAGCCCTTACCCAATCTCTAGTAACACAAACTAGTCTTATGAGTTAACAAATCTAGGTGCCCTAACGCACCATAAAAATCGTTAGGTGGCGACTCTTCCTTTTAACCCTTTTAACCTTCAAAAGAAGTTGTCCAAAATGTCATAAACCTGATCTCCCCGCTTTAAGAGGGGGAAAAGGGGGCGCGACATGTGGTCCATGGAGAAGACGAGCAATCTATTTACAGGGATCCATCAGTCCCCTGCCTAGAAGCAAGAGAAGGTAGCGAGCATATAGTCTACCAGGCTTTTGAGATTGTGGTTGCAGACCAATGTGAGGAAGGGACCCCATGTCCTCAACCCTTCTTGTCGAATGCATCAATCATGGTCTCTAGCGACATGATTAAACATGGTTCCGCACCTGGAAAAGGGCTCGGGGTATCTTTGCAAGCATCATAGAACCTATCTCTTTGCCTGCCAGTGAGAAGTTCTTCGGCATAGCGTTTCAAGCTACTCCCGCTGACGTAAAATGGGCCAATGAATGCAAGAACAATGGTTGGGTGTTGCCTCAGCCAATCCCTCACATCACCGAATCATTTGTCAAGCCAAAATACATAGAGTAAGAAGAGGAGGCCTTCATTGTCGAAGAAATCGAAGAAATCTGTGGGGCAAGGAGACAGATGTTGTATGAAGCTCATATGGTCCATCCAGGAGAAGGCTCAAGCACTACTGAAGTGCAATACATGGGGCCTGATGCCAAGCTCCAAAATTGGAAGGCTACTCCATTCCCCGACAGGCGGGGGTCCCGATAGTTCAGCCTTGCCATCCTTTCTGCACTTCGAGTTATTTCAGGGTGTAAGTCGAGTGTTTTTAGTTTACTGCCTTTTTAAATTCTGATGTAAACCCTCCTATGTTCAAAAAATTCAATTCAATGAAATTAATATTTCATAGTCCATTCTTCCAAATTTTTGCTATTTTTCTTATCTCTCTTTTCAGTTCTAATAATGCGGACTTAAATAACATGACATGCTTGTGGACTTCATGCCCAGATCTTAATACGCCGTCTAACTAAGAAATAATGAATCAAGAACAGGAATATGATGAATATGAGGCTTTTAGGGAAATAAATCGAGAATTGGAAAAATTCGATAATAAGCCAATGCCAAACTTAAACGAAACCGCACCTGTTAATTTGGGTAATTCAGATGAAGTCCGAGAAACCATGATACGTATCCACACTGATGAAAGAACTAGGGACATTTTGATCCAACTTCTGTTCGAATTCAAAGACGTGTTTGCCTGATCTTATGATGACATGCCCGGATTGAGTGTTGACTTGGTGGTGCACAAATTGCCGACCTACCCCGGTTATCCACCCGTCCAACAAAAACAGAGAAAATTTAAAACAAACATTAGTGACAAGATCAAAGAAGAGGTCACTAAACAGTTAAAAGCTGGAATAATCCGAGTGGTCCAATACACCACGTGGCTGGCTAATCTGGTCCTGGTACCTAAGAAAGACGGGAAAGTCCGAGTGTGTGTCGACTATCGGGATTTGAATAAAGCAAGCCCCAAGGATAACTTTCCATTGCCGAACATCCACATCGTGGTTGACAATTTATCCAAACATGAGATACAATCTTTTGTAGATTGTTACGCTGGGTATCACCAGGTTTTAATGGATGAAGAAGATGCAGAAAAGATGGCCTTCACCACACCTTGTGGTACTTACTGTTACGAGGTCATGCCATTCGGTCTGAAGAATGCCGGGGCAATGAGGGCCATGACCACCATTTTTCATGACATGATGCATCGGGAAATTGAGGTGTACGTGGATGATGTGATTATTAATTCTAGGATGCAAGACGACCATGTGCAACATTTGAGAAAAGTCTTTGAACGTCTACGTAAGTATGACTTGAAATTAAATCCACCCAAGTGTGCCTTCGGAGTTCCATCTGGGAAATTACTGGGGTTCATAGTCAGTCGACGGGGCATCGAGCTGGACCCGACAAAGATAAAGTCTATTCGGGATTTGCCTCCTCCGAAAACCAAGAAGGAGGTCATGAGTTTGCTGGGTAGGTTGAATTACATCAACATGTTCATTGCTCAATTGACATACACGTGTGAACCTATATTCAAGCTGTTGAAGAAAGATGCAGCAATAAAATGGACGGACGAATGCCAAGACGCTTTCGACAAGATCAAAGAATATCTGTCGAATCCTCCAGTGTTTGTCCCACCAGAACTAGGAAGGACTTTGTTCTTGTATTTGAGGGTGTTGGAAAATTCCTTCGGGTGTGTCCTCGGGCAGCATGATGTGACCGGGAAGAAAGAACAAGCCATATACTACCTGAGCAAGAAATTCACAAGCTATGAAGCCAAGTACTTCTCGTTGGAAAGAACTTGATGCGCCTTAACTTGGGTTGCTTAGAAGCTAAGACATTACTTGTTGTCTTATACCACCTGCCTCATCACTAGGCTGGATCCTTTGAAGTATATATTCCAAAAGCCAATGCCCACCGGGAGATTAGCAAAGTGGCATATCTTGCTCAACGAGTTTGACATAGTCTTTGTCACCCGCACGACGATGAACGCTCAAGCCTTGGCGGATCACCTGGCTGAAAATCGTGTTGATGACGAATATCAACCTTTGAGTACTTACTTCCCGGACGAGGAAGTAAACTCAGTCCAGGTAATCCCAGAAAACACCAACACTTGGAAAATGTTCTTTGACGGAGCTGTAAATGCAAAAGGTGTTGGGATTGGGGAAATCCTGATTTCGCCCACGGGACAACACTATCCAACCATCCCGTCTCCGGTTCTTCTGTACAAATAACACTGCTGAATATGAAGCCTTCATAATGGGTATTAATATGGCAATTGACATGGATGTAGATGAATTATTAATCATTGGAGATTCCGACTTGATCATCAAGCAAGCTCAGCGGGAGTGGGAAACTCGAGATGTTAAGATTCTTCCATGTAGATAACATGTGGAGGATCTTAGCAAACAATTCAAAGCCGTCGAATTCAGGTATATTCCTTGATGCCACAATGAGTTAGCTGATGCACTGGCTACCTTAGCTACAATGCTGCCATATCCGGGCAATGTCTATATTGACCCGCTGGAGATTCAAATCTGGGAAAGACATGGTTATTGTAACACGGTCGAAATAGAGCCCGATAACCAACCATGGTATCATGATATCAAAAGTTTCTTGAAAACAAAAGAATACCCGGAGCAGGCCAATGGAGACCAAAAGAAAACCATCAGAAGGCTCGCCAACAACTTCTTCTTAAGCGGGGAAGTGTTGTATAAAAGGACTCCTGATTTGAATTTGCTAAGGTATGTGGATGCCAAAGAAGATGAAAAGATTATGAACAAGGTACATTCAGGAGTATGCGGTCCCCATATGAACGAATACGTCCTCGCAAAGAAAATCCTGCTAGCAGGATATTATTGGACGACCATGGGGAGATTGTTTCCGTCTTGTCGGGAAATGCCATAAGTGTCAAATACATGGTGATTTGATCCATGAACCACCTTCAGAATTGCATCCCTGTCAGCACCTTGGCCATTCGTTTCCTGGGGAATGGATGTCATTGGGCCGAGCGAGCCGAGAGCTTCAAATGGGCACAAATTTATCTTGGTTGCTATCGACTATTTCACAAAGTGGGTCGAGGCAGTCACATTCAAAGCCTTCAATAAGAAAGCAGTGGTGGATTTTGTGCACTCCAACATCATCTGTCGTTTTGGTATCCCAAAAAATATCATTACCGACAATGCCGCAATTCTAAACAGTCACTTAATGAGGGAGGTATGTGAACAGTTTCAAATCACACACCGTAATTCCACCCCTTACCGGCCCAAAGCCAATGGCGCCGTTGAAGCAGAAAATAAAAACATCAAGAAAATCCTCAAAAAAATGATTCAAAGTTCTAGACAATGGTACGAGAAATTGCCTTTTGCAATATTGGGATATCGCACGACCGTGCGCACATCGGTTGGAGCTACGCCCTATCTATTGGTTTACGACACTTAAGCCATAATAATTGCGGAAGTTGAAATTCCCTCCCTTCAAATCATTGTCGAAGCTGAAATTGAGGATGATGAATGGGTCAAAACCCAGCTGGAACAGTTAATTCTGATTGATGAGAAAAGAATGGCCGCAGTTTGTCACGGGCATTTGTACCAACAAAGAATGGCCTGCGCCTATAACAAGAAAGTGCGGCCTAGGAACTTCGAAGTGGGGCAACTCGTCATGAGACGTATCCTCCCACACCATGACGAGTCGAAAGGAAAATTCGCCCCAAATTGGAAAGGTCCATACATCATAAGGAAATTGCTACCACAAGGAGCATTGTACTTGGGGGACATCGAAGGAAATGACCCCGAAACGACTGTCAATGCAGATGCAGTCAAAAGGTACTATGTTTGACCTTTTCGTGATGTTGATGTTCCCGATCGAAATGACGAAGGCTTTCATTCATGCTACCCCAAACACTACCAACTTTTGTAAACCCTTTTTGAGTCGGTTACTTCTCCTTGATTACCCTCTTTTGAACCCGAAAGTGTTATTTAAAATAAATAAATAAATAATTAAAATGATGAAATTGAAAAGAAAAAGAAAAATGAAAAGAAAAGTGAAAAAAAAATCAAAACAAAAACCAAAATAAAAATGTTTCCCTGAACTACGTTCGACTTGATTCCGAAAGGATACGTAGGCAGCCTCTGTCTGGGTTTCAGGCACACTAAAATAAAATTCCACATTTCCCCAGGAGTTTAAACTGGGGCAAATGTCATGATATGTTCGGCGAGGTTTCCGCCTAAAAGGTTCCAAAGTTTTAATTCAATACAAATTCTTTTCCCGAAAACCCTGTTAAAGTCCTTCCGATCAATCGACAAAGATGACTAAAATTGGAGGATACAGTTGTTTGGGTATGATACAAGCAATGAGAGAAATTAAAATGAGAGAGTCTTATCAGTGAAAAATCACGCGGGCATCGTGAGGCGACGGTAAGAAGAGAAATTAAAATGAGAGATTCTTATCGGTGAAAACCCACACGGGCACCATGAGGCGACGGTAAGCAGAGAAATTGAAATGAGAGAGTCTTGTTAGTGAAAACTCGCAAAGAGCACTAAAAGGCGATGGTGAGAAGAGAAATAATAGAGGTTAGTTGGCAAAAACCCGCAAAGGGCGCCACTAATCGAAAAGGATAATGGATTACTGACATGGACACAGTCTGGGGAAAGGTTTCTCAAACTCGAGGTGATAGTTGTGATGCATTTCTGAGAGTCGGACATTTTACACGGATCATGCATCCAATCCAAAAGGCATGTCATGTTCATCGAAGTCCGCATGCACTCCAGATATGTCCTTCCTTCCTTCCACCGAAAGGGATACCTCTTGCTTAAATTCATTGTCCATTATATCATTTATTTTCTTTTGAATCCCTTTCGGTCTAACTCTGTTCCGAAATTAAGGCAAAGAAAGTATGGCAAAACTAATTTACAGGGTTCTCATTTGATACGGGTTAGTATGCAAAAAGGCACCCAGCCTCGTCAGGGGCATCGAGTCGATCTCTGTGAGCACGTGATTTTTCACCCACCATATACCCCTACAAACTTCAATGAAATAAATTAATTTCACAATTTTTGTTGATTTTTAAGTGTTATTTGTGATTTGTTTTTGCATTGCATGATCATTCAAAGTTGCATAATTAAGCGCATAACTTTAATCATTGTTAACAGGAAATTACATAATTATTATTTGTAATTAATTGAAATAAATAATAACGAAATATGGTTATTTGGCATTTAAGTGATAATTGCTTAATTTAATCATTCTTTCAAACAAATTACGGAATTTATTAGGAGTATCAAATTAAATAGTGTCACTCATGATTAGTTTTATCTATTAATTTATAATTAGATGAGATTAAATTAAAATTAGCTACTATTTTTCTTTACAATTTAATTAGAATTATTTAGTTAGTTAAGTTGAATTAAGAAAGAGTACTAATTAGGACCTGGGCCAAAATCACCCAGGCCCAAACCTTTCTCTGCACACGCCCCAGCCCATACCCACCAACGACCCAAATTTCCGGTCCAAAACCCCAGCCCTGTCCAAACGACCCCGTGTAATTGGGGAATTCATCCCAGCCGTTGATCTAGTTTGATCCAACGGCTGAGAACTCAACATCCTATTTAAATAAATATGTTCGAACGTTACCCCCCCCCCCCCCCCCCCCCTTAACCTAAAACCTAACCCCCCTTTTCTNCCTTATCTCTTCTCTCTCAACCCTCACCGTCTCCATCTCTCCTTCGCCCTAGCTCCGCCAACCGGAAATCGCCGCCGGCGGCGGAGCATCACCAATCGACCTCAAAATTCTACCAGAGGATCTCCTTCCTCTCCTCAACCCTGTCCCAAGATTGATTTCCTCAGACCATCATCCGTTTGTGAGTAATTCCAAATCTAGAAGCTGACGAAACCTTAAATCATGCCAATGACAACCCCAAGCGGCTCTGTGACTCAAACTCACATGAGTCGATGGCTTTTGACGAGAGCCGTAGATTCATGTGAGTAAAGGTCATTATTGAGGGTTGCTGGAGTCCGGCCAAGTTCCGGAAGGTTACCGGAATTCCTCCAAACTCTTAATGGTACCTCCCTCCCTCTCTCTCTCTTTGCTTATTAATCTTTCTTTTGCCCTTTATTTTCTTTCCTTGCTCTTCCTTTTCGTAAAACAGAATTATACCCATGTTTCAATCCATTCTAGGTTTTGTTGTTTAACCTATTTCTGTTGTCAATCCGTCTTTATTTCCGTCCATGTCGTTGTTATTTCGTCTTAATTAGTCTAGATCTTATGGCTCGTTCCTATATATGCTAGCAGGCATGCTTATGTAAGGATTTATCTGACGATTCTTTGTTAATTTGTTCTGTTTATTTCTTCTCTATCAAGGTTCAATTATGAGTGATTAGTTTGCTTACTTGAGTCATTAAATCCACGAATTCATGTTTTAATCACTGTCATTGTTTCTCATAAAATAGTGTGACAGCCTTTATGTGTGACTTGCTCGTATATTGTTGTGTTTGGTTTTACTTAGCCTATGATTCTACTGCCTATGTTATTAATCACAATTAGATGTTAACTTCCAACTAATCATAGCTTAACCTAATTTCAACTCTTAGTTTAGATTGGCATTTTTCAATTAACCTAAACAAACTAACCCCTACCTAGGTTCAAGTAGAAACTAAAACAGACCTTAATGAAAGAAAATTGACTAAGTCTAATAACCTAGCTAATTTCCACTAATTAACCTAAAAGCCTAAACAAAGTCTGAAATTAGTTAGTAATTAAGCACCTTCAACTAATTAAGTCTTAGATAACTATTTAAAACCAATTAACTAAGTTTAAGAACAAATAATTCACCTAAGCTTAATTTTAGTTAATGATTGAATCAATTTCAGTTTCTTTACCCTATTAGTTAACCCAAGTTAATAAATAACCTTGATTGACCTTAAAGGGTAATCCTAAGGGTAATTCTAAGAACCTAAAGGGGTAATTTAGTACTTTAGTTGAGGGAAACTTGGGTGTAACAACCCAAGAACCTTCTAGAACTAGGAAATCAGATTATTGGGGGTAGAATAGTAATTGTAAAGGCTGGAATCTTCTAGAATAAGGGCAGCTGTCCCAAAGGATAAGGATGGACAGTTATGCCTGTACTATTTCAGCCTATTAGATAAGGTATATTCCAAAAGGATGCTACCCCAAAATCTCCCTATAAATAGACTAGGATATTCAGCAGCCTGGGGATCTTTTTTTTTTTACACATTTTGGACCTAAAAAAAAAGGGGTCCCTACACACACACAGAAAATCATAGCAGCAGCTGCTGCTCATAAAGGAAATTTTTTTCAAAAAATCATTAGAGAAACAAAAGGAGAAAATAAATCTGGTTATCTCCTTTGAAGAAAACCTATCAGTACACTGCTTTGATTATCAGATTTTTGTTCTTCTTGGGTACCCTGATTCTGATAATTCTAAGTGTCTACACGCGAATTTCTTGGGTTAATTTCTCATTGGGTTTTCCTGGTCTTGGTTTGTTGTCTCTTGTTGCTGGGTTTTCTCTCATATCTTGTTGTTTTCATACTTGCCTGACCTTTATTAGGTCAGGACTTCTATTTGTTTTCTCTTGAAAAAGGTATGTAATAACTTACTCTAAGTGAAATTGCCAGTTCTGAACTTCTATTCTTGTTGCTGTGCAAATCTGTATTTATAGCTAAAGTTACTTTCTCTCTGTTTGTGTATAAATCTGAATTCTGAACTGCTTTTTGGTACCTGTCTAGTACTACTTGATTCCTATTAATTTTAGACTATGAGTATATGAATGTTGTGTTGTTAAGTATCAATAAGAATGAGTTGAATATTTGCTTTATGCTCGTTTTCAGTCTCTATCAAGAGAATCTGCACTAGGGTAGATGAATCTGACCTTCTAATGGTCAGATTCATCCTATGAAAGTGCTTAAATGTTGGTCTTTATAGCTCATGCCACACCTATTTTGATTCAAATACTGTTGTTGAAACAACACTAAAGGAATCGAACCTGACCCCTATAATGGTCAGATTCATTCCTCAAAGTGTACATAGGAATTCATGTTATCTAGTTTTAAAATCAGTGATGAAATGCAGGTTTGAGTGTTGCTAGCTTGCACAGGAGAAGCAACTGATGTTTTATGTTGTACTGTTATTTCTTTTTCTGTTTCTTTTAGGAGATTGTATTTCATAGTAAATAGCCATGTAATAGTGTAATTGTCCCTGCGGACTTTACGGTTTGTAAATAAGGACTGGACATTCTCAATTAGTATTCAGTGTTATTTCCCTTTTTTCTTACTAAAACGAAAATTTTCAAACTGGTCTAATCTGCTAAAATGGCCTAATACAATTTTCTTGTTTCCTCGAAATCCATTGTGATCTATTTAAAAATTGTTTAATTCACTTTCTGCTGGAATTTCGAAATGTATAAACATAGATTTGTTGCTCGAAAGCGTTTCCACCAAACCTGAAAAAATACTCATTAGGTAATAATATGAATTTCCCCTGTAACACTCAATATATGAATTATGAAAACAAGCAGCATGTGTTTATGCTATCTGCAACTAATAAAATCGTTTAGTCCAATATTCTAACCTAGCTGATTGTGCCTAGCAAATTCGTGAATACGAGATTGATGTTTAGAACTTGTAAATCAGTAACCTTGTTTCGAATTCTTCTGCAGACCTGTTGTCATTAGCATGCTTTAAACCTAGATTATATAGGTGCACATCTTTCACAAATAGCCAGAATTAGGATTGATGAAAGGGGTTTAAAATAACTATTGGGCTAAAATATGGCCATAGCCCGAAATATGATACCCTTTAGGCTAATGAATATCATTTTAGGCAACCCTTTAGGTAGAATGATACCTTTAGTTCAAAATTTGATAAAAAATCAAATATTACCTCAAAATTATCTTAGACTATACTCGGGAGTGGCAACTCATGCCCCCGACCCTTAACTCCAAATAACTAATAAATGTACATGGCAACCATAGGTGCATTTCATGTGACGTGTTTGCCGTGCGCTCAGAAACAACAAGTGCACGCCATCGTGACTTGTTTAAGATAAATCCATAAACGTCCTAATCGACCTTAAAACCAAAACGCTCTTTCAAAAATAGAAAACATAAAGAATGATCTAATATCGCCTCCAATAGGCATTATAAAACCGTCAGGATAAAAATCTTGACTACATAACCTACACTCGGGTGCAACAACTCATGTCCCCGTTTCCAACTTCAAACTATAATAAAATCACGTGTTGCGACTACGGGTCCAGTTCATGTGGCGTAATTGTAACACGTCCAAAAGCATAACAAGTGCACGTTCTCGTGACTTGTTTTTCAAGATCAATCCATACTATCAAAAATGGCTATATTTCAAAGAGTTTTTTTTTAATATAGGTTAAAACATGTAAAATATCGGATAACATAGGCCAAATAATAATAGTTAAGCGACCGTGCTAGAACCACAGAACTCAGGAATGCCTAACACCTTCTCCCAGGTTAACAGAATTCCTTACTCGGATTTTTGGTCGCAGACAACTTTAAACAGAGTCTAAATTTCCTCGGTTTGGGATTTTCAAAACATAACGGTGTCCCGGAGCATCGTCAAAAATCCGGGTGGCGACTTTGAAATAATAATAAATCCCAAAACCGAATAATGTCACTTTAATTGGAAAAACTCCCTTATTACCCTTCATTAATCCCGGGGGTAGTGAAAAAGGAGGTGTGACAGCTCTGGCGACTCTGCTGGAGATGGGAACCCAGAATCTCTGGTTCGGGGTTCAAGAATTCGAGCTTAGAATAAACTGTTATATTTTGGCTTTCGTTATCTTATTTTACGTGTTTAAAATTGATGTGTTAATTGCCGCATTTACCGCTTTGATATTATTTGAACTGCGTATAAAACTGTGCCGAAACCCTTCTTCTCTCTGAGTCTTCTAAATCATCTGGGAAGTGTGCACTTCGTGTGACTTCGTTTCTATTAGAGTCATCCAAAATTTAGAACGAGGTATGGACAAGTTGCAAAGCCGGTGAAGCTTCTATATTCCTAGTACGCTGCCCCGACCTCGGCTCGAGCTGTCCGCTCGGGTAAGCCTTGTCTAGAACAAAACCCCAGGGTATAAAGCTAGTATGACATAGCCTCATGCCAGATCCCTAGTAGAAACGTTTACTTGCATCACGTGAATTTGACTTAGGGGGACTCAACACAGGGGTTGGGTCCGCTAGGACAGGTGAACCCAAAATGAAAGACTATCCTGGTGTATCCTACTTGCAATGTGTAAAACATTTTAGTTATGGTTTGTTTGTTGACCGGCTATAAAAAACAATGAAATAAACAACAAAAGGGAAGAAAAGAAAAAGAGATGACAGAAAAACCAAGAGAGGAATAGAATAGGAGATTTAGCCGATTTTTGAAAAACCCGATATTCGAGATCATCCCGAAACTCTGCCAAACATTTTGAAAATACTATAAAGTAAGTCGGTGCATATTTTTTCAAAATTGTGTCGAGATTTCCCGAACTACGAATTGTTTGATTCTCACTGGATGTGAGATACGTAGGCAACCCTCATTGGGTCCAACCTTATTTTCAAAACCAAGAAAGAAAACACAGTCGCAAAATTAGATGATGTCGTTCTTGCCTAAAATAGCCAATTGTCCTAACGGGACGCCGGAAGGCTATTTTTGCAAAAATAGTCACTTTATAGTCTTTTCGGAAAAAAATTGGCCCAATTAGCGAGCACATCCCTAAAAGCTTCCTACCCGAAGTATTGAGGGGCCGTATTCGCAAAGACGGTCCATTTCTTTTTTTAAATTACAAAACTTTTGCAAAAATGACATTTTTTTCAGTCAAAACCTTGTTTGACTTTGTTTTCTTAATCAAAACATTCAAACAAATGTGCAGGATGAATACAGTTGAAAACTTTCCCTTTAAGGCTGTCGAGGAAATTCCCGTGGGACTCCATATGTGGTGGAGCGACCTAGGGGAAGTTAGTAGAATGTCTGCCGTAAAAGCTTTGGGCGGACTCACTGGCCTTCTAAAAATCAAGCCTAGGTCGGATATCAACGAAGCTTTAGTGTCATTTTGGGACCCTTCCCACAACGTGTTCCACTTTTCAGACTTTGAGTTGACACCCACGCTAGAGGAAATAGCGGGGTATGCTAGTCTCAGCGACAATCTTAGAAGTCGGTATCCGGTGGCACCGAGGGTGGTAACTCCACACAAGTTCTTGGATCTTTAGAACATTAGTCGTGACACTCAAGACTCACACCTGGCTTAAGGGTTCTACACTTTCTATTTTTTGTACAAACAGTATGGAGATCCTCGGGGCTATGAAGCTGAAAATACTGGTCTGACTCACCACAAGAACCAGGCTAAATGGGAAGCCCACAGAGGGTTAGATTTTGTGGTAGCATTCCTGGGCACTTTAGTCTGCCCCCGAGGTGACGGACTGATAGACATCGGACTGGTAGGGATGGCGGATTTCATGACAAAAAAGAACAATGGAACTCTTATACCAATGATCTTAGCCGAAGTTTACCGGGCCCTGACAATTTGTCGGTCAGGGGGAAAGTTCTTTGAAGGGTGCAACCTGCTCCTACAGATTTGGATGATCGAGCACCTCTGTCACCGCCCAGGTTACATGAACTATGGTTTAACCGGTCTGAATTGTATTGAAGAACACAGTGCTCGGGTAGAAGGCCATAAATTTCCTGAGGGCACAGAAGCTTGGCACTCACATCTGACTTCATTGACCGCCGACCGAATCGAGTGGACCTTCGAATGGCTCCCCGTTGGCGAGGTTATCAATATGTCCGCTGAAGTGTGTTATCTTTTGTTAATGGGTATGTGGAGTATCCAGCCATATGCCCCACATCGGGTCTTACGACAATTGGGTAGACAACAAGGCATTCCACATGATGAAGACTTAAGCCAACAAGCCATTAAGTTGTGTCCGAGAGCTACATTTCCGAAAAACACGGTCCGTCTGATTTGGAACCAGTGCAGATTCTTAGAGCCTCAGACTCGGGTGAGAAACTTATCTCAAGGGGAAGTAGAGCCAGACTATATTTCTTGGTATGGTAGAAGAGGCCGAGAGCACTAAGAACCAGAGAGACCTGCGAAAAGACCTCACGTACAACATTTTACTGAGCAAACACAAGAACATTGGGGTTGGCTAGAAAAGGAAAAAAACTACCGGGCCACAATAAGTAAACTGGAAGCCCAGATCCGAGAGCTCAAATTTGAAAACACTTTACAAACTGCTGCAGCCAAAGGGGAAAGAAACAGAATGAACAAAGAAAATGAAACCCTTAGAGCTCAAATCCAGAAAATGAGGATAGCCATCGAAAACCCCGAAAGAAGTAGAGCCGACGGAAGACTTGTCACCAGTCTCAGGAAAACGTTGTGTAGCTATGGGGACGACTTGGACAAAGACGAGGAAGATTTGACCCGAGCTCGAGCAAAGTTGGCAAGGAATGTAGAAGAAAGGGAAGAATTCGTGCAAAAATTGAAGAGAAAGCATGACCAAGAAGTTCTGGGTTTGAAAGAAAGAATGGCCACCTTTGAAAACGAGATGGCCAGACAAGCACAAAGGTTTAAGGCAGAATGAGAACATTGTTATGACATGATAGCCCAGTTGGAAAAAGAATTGCGACAGTGGCAAAAGCAGACTCACAAAGACGCCCAGGCTTTAGAGGCAAGATCTCAGCAGATCGTGTGTCTACTTCAGGAGAAAGGTATCATCAGACAAAGGATCCGGGAGATAGCGTATTACATTGTCACCAAATGCCAGGAATGCGAAAACATGACTCAGACCACCTTCTTCTCAGCAGTAATGATCTTCGTCCACAAGATAATGGACGACCTCTACCTCCTCCAACAAGATATAACACGGAGGCCCGTGGCAAGGCCGAACAATGCCCCACGGGTGCCTGAAGCAATGAAAGCACTGATGTATTTTTGATATTTCTCGAGTCTCTATTTTATTTTCCTGCTGTAGTCCTGTCCAAGTCCACTGTAGATTTTACATTTCCAAGAAAGTGTGTTTTAAGTCTTTTATAGTTTTTGAAGTTTCAAAATGTACTGAAGTTTCTCATGAAATTGAAAGTATTTTATCCAATGAATAAAAGTTTCGAAAAAATGTTTATTTCTTTTCTTTCATATTTATCCTTTGAACTACGTGATGATCTGATTCATGTGGCGTCATGATACGTAGGCAATCCACATAGGATTCGATCATAATCTCAAGAAGTGAAAGTGAGTGAGAAATAAAAGAGCATAATAATACAATAAAAGAAAGAAAAGAGTGGTAGAGAAAGGCAAAATGATGACAATAAGATAAAAATAAAGGAAAGTTCAAATCCAAGAAAATAAAGCCGGGATGATACACACAACCATTGCAAAACATATAGAAAGCGTTAAATTGCCTAGGTGCATTGCATACCCCAAACGTGCGATTTCCCTATGTGATAAAATGTTCCGACCTAACGTTTCGTTGGTTCACTCTTAAAGGTGTTTTTCTAGGGTGGTTGGTTTTGCGGTAACCTGGCTCCCCATCCCTACCTCACTAGATCAAAGGGAAGCATAGAAATGACATCCGAAAGCCACTTATCAATCGTCAACTCTTCGGTGGAGGACCCGAATCCAGTCATCCAAACGTCTTAGTCAGCCACAACTGAAGAGAATAGGATCCTGCGTTGCCGCATGCTAGAAATGTGGGACGCATGGTCCAATGGTAGGGAACCGCCAGTTCCATCCCGGGTTTCCCCGAGATAATCCCCAGGACAGCCGGAACTTCTAACATCCCTATAAGTTACCCGACCACGCCGTTCGAATACCCAACTATGTCGTCTCACTTTGCCGAAAGACCTTCTGAGGTTCGCCCCCAGGTCTTGTTCTCCGGTGCATCATCAAACATCTTCACTGCACCACCGAGCTCCGCCACGGCTCCACCAACTATCATCGGGCCCAGCTTTGAGCCGCCGGCATTTACATTCCAAATGCCATCATTTCTGGGCGCCACTCATGTCCCTCTTGATTCATACACCCAACAACCTCAGTATGATGTTACTTCGGGACGAGATAAAAAAATCCCCGAGCACGAAGAAATGGCTCGGAAAATGAAGAGTATCGAGCAGAGCCTCAAGAACATACAAGGGCTGAGCGTGAAAAAAAGAGTTTCCTACGCCGATTTGTGCATGTTCCCGTACGTCCACTTGCCTCTCGGGTTCAAAACCCCCGAATTCAAAAAATATGATGGACATGGGGACCCCATAGCTCATCTGAAAAGGTATTGCAACCAACTCCGAGGAGAAGGTGGGAAAGAGGATCTTCTCATGGCATATTTCGGAGAGAGCTTAACAGGAGTGCATCAGAATGGTACATGGACCAGGATATATCCCGCTGGCACGTGTGGGATGACCTAGCCCGGGACTTTGTTCGACAATTCCAATACAACGTGGACATCGCTACCGATAGGAACTCTCTATCCAACCTCAAAAAGAAGTCCTCAGAAAGTTTCAGAGAGTACGCTATTAAGTGGCGCGAGAAGGCATCCAGGGTCAAACCTCCGATGGATGAGGACGAAATGGTCAGATATTTTCTGCAAGCACAAGAAGCAGATTACTTTCAAAATATGATGTCTGCCATGGGAAAACCATTTGCAAAAGCAATCAAAATTAGGGAAATGGTTGAGAATGGTTTAAAGACCGGTCGCATCCTAAGCCAATCAGCCATAAGAGCAACTTCCCAGGCCTTCCAAAACGGATCCGGGAGTGCAGCCAATAGAAAGAAGCAGGAAGAAGGGGCCATGATGGTTTCCGTTGTCAGGGGTCCTCGGCAACACTCAGGTCAATTCCGCAAAACCTCCCAACACTACTACCCCCACCAAAATGCAGCTTACATTACATCTCCTTTTCCCTATGAAGTAATGATTGCTCAGCCGCATCTCCGGCCTCAACAACAATACAACCAGAACAGAGCTCCGCCCCCAAGAAATAAACATCCTCACCCAGCTCCATACAATCCACGCCCTCCTCAAAACAACTACCTGTACAATGCTTACCCCTGTGAGCCACAAAGGAGACTCAATTTAACTCCCATCGGTGAGCCATATTCAAGTCTCTTCCCAAAATTGGTCCAGATGGGACTTCTGCAGCCTGTACCTCCGAACAGGCAAAATCCATAATCGTCGTCATACAAGCGGGGTACCAACTGTGCCTATCATTCCGGAGTAGAGGGGCACGACACAAAAGATTGTTGGACTCTCAAGCGGGCTGTAGAGACTCTTATAGACAAAAAGAAGGTAGTGTTAAGGGATGAAGAAGCTCCCAATGTGACTAACAATCCACTGCCCGCCCATAACAATGGGCCTGTTATAGGCATGATCTTCGAGGACCAAGATTTTTATCTAGCTTTGAAGGCTATTATTGCCATCGCAGATGCGGAGAAAAATCATAAGGCGGCACCCAAGCCATCCAAGGAAATAAAAAAGAGTAATCTCGTTCCTCAAGCTACAGGGAAATTTGAAGCCAAGACAAAGATGGGACCTTCTAAAGGCGTTGTTCTTTACGTCCCCAGGGCACCCAAAAAGGAACAAGGTATGTTGAGCCCGCCTAGAAGGCTACAATTCAACAGAATCGTGACAAACGGCCCGACAATGTATGTACCAAAGGGGACATATGTGGCGCGGGGGAAAATAATTTCACCCAGGCTGAACGAGCCCGTGGTTATTAGCCGTGCGCCGCAAGCTCCCATAAAAAACACTACTACCGTCCCTTGGAACTACAACAAGACGGTAGTAACATACAAAGGAAAAGAGATCACAGGGGAAGCAATCGAAGCAAACTCTTCTGAGGGATACCTCAATCTAAAAGAGCTGGCAAAAAATAAGCACAAACTCTTCCCTCTTAAAAGGCCCATCACCACCGAGGAGGCTGAAGAATTCTTTAAGAAGATGGACATGACTGAATACGCCACAATTGAGGAACTCAGGAAAACCCCTGATCAAGTATCACTCTTATCCTTGTTGATGGGCTCGAGCGAGCATCAGAAAATACTCTTGAAAATGCTGAATGAAGCGTATGTGCCGGTAGAGACTTCAGTTGAACAATTGGAAAGAATGGCCGAGCATTTCTTTACAGTAAACAAAATTTCTTTTAGCCGGGATGATCTACCGCTCGAGGGAACCGCTCACAACAAAGCCTTACACTTAACAGTTAAAAGTGAGGGATATTATGGGAAAAGAGTTATGCTTGATGGAGGTTCCGGGGTAGATATTTGCCCTTTATCCACACTATAAGGAATGGGAATTAGCACTGAGAGAATCAGGCCAAATAATGTATGTGTACGTGCCTTCGATGGAATCAAAAGGGACACCATTGGCGAAATAGACATAGTTATGACGATCGGCCTTGTGGACTTCACTATAACCTTCCAAATCCTAGATATGGATACCTCATACAATTTCTTGCTAGTTAGATCGTGGATTCATGCCGCTGGAGCAGTACCATCTACTCTCAATCAAATGGTCAAATTCGAATATGAAAACCAGGAGATAGTGGTCCACGGGGAGGACGAGCAGTCAATCTACAGAGGCCCCTCGATCCCTTGTTTTGAAGCCAGAGAGGGGAGTAAGAACATTGTCTATCAAGTGTTTGAAATTGTGTCGGCCGACCAGCATGAAGAAGGTGCTCCGTGCCCACAACCCTGCCTATCAAATGCGTCAATCATGGTCTCTACCGACATGATTAGACATGGATACAGACCCGGAAAGGGGCTTGGGGTGTCTTTGCAAGGTATCACTGAACCGATCTCTCTACCTGCCGCTAAAATATTCTTCGGCATAGGCTTCCAAGCCTCAGATGAAGATGGGAAGTGGGCCGACTCCCAGAAAAGCAATGGATGGGACCTACCTCAGCCGGTCCCACATATTACTGAGACTTTCATAGAACCACAATATATCGAAGAAGAAGAATAGGCCTTTATGGTCGAAGAAATCGAGGGAATCTGCGAGGCCATGAAACAGATGTTGTATGAAACTAACATGGTCCAGNGCCTAACTTAAACGAAACAGAACCCGTCAACTTGGGAATGCAGAAGAGGTTTGAGAAACCATGATAAACGTACACACTGATGAAAAACTAGGGATACTCTTATTCAACTTCTATTGGAATTCAAAGACGTGTTTTCTTGGTCCTACGACGACATGCGTGGAATAAGTGTGGATTTGGTGGTACAAAAATTGCCAACCTACCCCGGTTATCCACCCGTCCAACAAAAGCAGAGGAAATTTAAAACAGACATGAGTGACAGAATCAAAGAAGAGGTCACTAAACAATTAAAAACGGGAGTGATCCGGGTGGTCCAATACACCACCTGGCTGGCCAATGTGGTTCCAGTACATAAAAAGGACGGAAAAGTCAGAGTATGTGTCGATTACTGAGATTTGAATAAAGCAAGCCCTAAAGATAACTTTCCACTACCAAACATACATATCCTGGTTGACAATTGTGCCAAACATGAGGTACAGGCTTTCGTGGATTGCTATGTTGGATACAACCAGGTATTGATGGATGAAGAGGATGTAGAAAAGACAGCTTTCACTTCTCCCTGGGGCACCTATTGTTACGGAGTCATGCCATTCGGTCTAAAGGACGTTGGGGCAACATATATGAGGGCCATGACCGCCATTTTCCATGACATGATGCATCAGAAGATTGAGGTATACGTGGATGATGTGATTATTAAATCTAGGATGCAAGATGACCATGTCCAGCATTTGAGGAAATTCTTCGAACGCCTCCGTAAGTATGATCTGAAACTAAACCCGGCCAAGTGTGCCTTCGAAGTTCTATCTAGGAAATTACTGGGGTTTATAGTCAAGCCGAAGGGGCATCGAGCTAGACCCGACAAAGATAAAATATATTCGGGATCTCCCACCACCAAGAACCAAGAAGGAAGTCATGAGCCTGTTGGGTAGGTTGAATTACATGAGCAGGTTCATCGCTCAGTTGACGTCCACTTGTGAGCCTATATTCAAGCTGTTGAAGAAAGATGCAGCCATCAAATGGACGGACGAATTCCAGAACGCTTTCGACAAGATCAAAGAATATTTGTGGAACCCGCCAGTGCTAGTCCCACCAGAACCAGGAAGGCCTTTGTTCTTATATCTGACGGTGTTGGAAAATTCCTTCGGGTGTGTTCTCGGGCAACATGACGCAACCGGGAAAAAAGAAAAATCCATATATTACTTAAGCAAGAAGTTCAGGAGCTACGAAGCCAAGTATACGCTGTTGGAAAGAACGTGCTGCGCTCTAACCTGGGTTGCTCAGAAACTCTGGCATTACTTATTGGCTTATACCACTTACCTCATCACTAGGCTGGATCCATTGAAGTACATATTCCAAAAGCCAATGCCCACCGGGAGATTAGCAAGTGGCAGATTCTGCTCACCGAATTCGACATAGTCTATGTCACTCGCACGTCAATGAAGGCCCAGGCGTTAGCAGATCACTTGGCAGAACATCCTGTCGATGACGACTACCAACCCCTAAGAACTTACTTCCCAGACGAAGAGGTCAATTCAGTCGGGATAACTTCTGAGGACGCCAACACTTGGAAAATGTTCTTTGATGGAGCTTTAAATGCAAAAGGTGTTGGGATTGGGGCAATCCTAATTTCACCCACAGGACAACACTATCCCGCCACAGCCCGCCTTCGATTTTTCTGTACAAACAATACTGCTGAATATGAAGCGTGTTTAATGGGTATGAACATGGCCATCGAAATGGATGTAGGAGAGTTGTTGATCATGGGAGATTCGGATTTGATCATCAAGCAGGCTCAAGGAGAGTGGGAAACTCGGGATGTTAAGCTCCTTCCATACAGAAAACATGTGGAAGATCTTAGCAAACGATTCAAAGTTGTCGAGCTCAGATATATTCCTCGATGCCACAATGAGTTAGCCGATGCTCTGGCTACCCTAGCTGCAATGCTTCCATATCTGGGTAATGTTCAAATTGACCCGTTGGAAATTCAAATCAAGGAGAGGCATGGTTATTGCAACACGGTCGAAGTAGATCCTGATGTCCAACCATGGTATCACGATATCAAAAGATTTTTGAAAACAAAAGAATATCCAGAGCAGGCCAATGGGGACCAAACGAGAACCATCCGGAGACTCGCCAGCAGTTTCTTCCTAAGTGGGGAAGTACTGTATAAGAGGACTCCCGATCTGAATCTATTAAGATGCATAGACGCCAAAGAAGCCGAAAAGATTATGAATGAGGTGCACTCAGGAGTATGCGGTCCCCACATGAACGGATACGTCCTCGCAAAGAAAATCTTGCGGGCCGGGTATTATTTGATGACCATGGAGAAAGATTGTTTTAGCTTTGTCCGGAAAAGCCACAAGTGTCAAATACACGGTGATTTTATTCACGCACCACCATCAGAATTGCATCCTATGTCAGCATCTTGGCCGTTTGTTGCCTGGGGAATGGATGTCATCGGGCAGATCGAGCCGAGGGACTCAAACGGGCACCGTTTTATTTTGGTCGCTATTGACTATTTCATGAAATGGGTCGAGGCAGTCACATTCAAAGCTATCACCAAGAAAGCAGTGGTGGATTTCGTGTACTCTAATATCATCTGTCGTTTTGGTATCCCAAAGACTATCATTACCGACATTGCCGCGAATCTAAACAGTAACTTGATGAGGGAGGTATGTGAACAGTTCCAAATCACACAACGCAATTCCACCCCTTACCGGCCCAAAGCCAATGGAGCCGTTGAAGCAGCAAACAAAAATATTAAGAAACTCCTCAAGAAAATGATTCAAACTTCCAGGCAATGGCACAAGAAATCGCCTTTTGCATTACTGGGATATCGCACGACAGTGCGCACGTCGATTGGAGCTACTCCTTATCTATTGGTTTATGGCACTGAAGCCGTAATACCCGCAAAAGTTAAAATTCCCTCCCTTCGGGTTATTGTCGAAGCAGAAATTGAGGATAACGAATGGGACAAAATCCGATTAGAGCAATTAACGCTGATCGACGAGAAAAGGATGGCCGCAGTTTGCCACGGGCAGGTGTACCAACAAAGAATGGCCCGTGCCTACAACAAGAAATTGCGACCTAGAAACTTTGAAGTAGGGCAACTTGTATTAAGACATATCCTCCTACACCACGAAGAGGCTAAAGGAAAATTCGCCCCGAATCGGAGAGGTCCATACATCATAAGGAAATTGCTTCCAAACGGAGCATTATACTTAGGAGACATCAAAGGAAACGACCCCGAAATGTTTGTCAATGCAGATGCAGCCAGAAGGAATTATGTCTAACCTTTTCCGTGATGACGACGCTGATGATCGAAATGACGAAGGGTTTCCATTCATGTTACCCCAAACACCACAATTTTGTAAACCCTTTGAGCCGGTTACTCTTCTTTGACTACCCTCTTTGGAACTTGAAAAACAAAATCAAAAGAAAAAAGAAAGAAACGAAGAAATCAAAAAAGAAAAGAAGAGAAAACAAAATTCAAAACAAAATCAACAAAAACAAAATGTTCTTCCTGAACTACGTCTGACTTGATTCCGAAAAGGATACGTAGGCAGCCTCTCCCTTGGGTTCAGTCACACCAAAATAAAAATCCACATTTCCCCAAGAGTTTAAGTCGGGGCAAGTGTTGAGATTCGGTAATGATTCGCCTGAAAGTTCAAGGTTGTAATTCACTACAAACTCTTTTACCCTAAATCCTATTCAAGTCCTTCCGATTGATCGACAAAGAAAATCCAGAATGGCAAGATACATCTATCTGGACCTCATACAAGCAATGAGAGAAATTAAAATGAGAGAGTCTTATCGGTGAAAACCCACACGGGCACCATAAGGCGACTGTAAGTAGAGAAATCAAAAATGAGAGAGTCTTGTTAGTGAAAACTCGCAAAGAGCACTACAAGGCGATGGAGAGAAGAGAAATAAGAGAGGTTAGCTAGTAAAAAACCGAAAAGGGCACTACTAATCGAAATGAATTTGATTGGTCGTAATTATCGACATAGTCTGGAACAAGGTTTCTCAATCTCGAGTTAAAAGTCGTTACGAATTTTTGAGAGTCAGATGGTTAATATAGATTAGGCATCCAGTCCAAGACGCATGTCATGTTCATTGAAAGCCGCGTACACTCCAGATAAGTCCTTCTTTCCTTTACCCGAAAGGGACACCTCTTTTTTAAATTCATTGTCCATTCTGTCATTTATTTTCCTTTTGAATCCCTTTCGGTCTAAATCTGTTCCTAAATTAAGGCAAAGAAAGGATGGCAAGACTGATTTATAGGGCTCTCATTTGACACGGGCCAATATACAAAAAGCACCCAGCATCGTCAGGGGAATCAAGTCGATCTCGACTGGCCATATCGGCCGATACTTCAAACTCAAAAAACCCTTGAAAGGAGAAAATCAAATTGAAGTGCCTATAAAGGCAAATGAAGTGAAGGGTTGAGTCCCAAATGCCCTAAAGTTAAAATTGGAAGGAAAGTCAAAAATGAAAGGCTAATAAAGGCGAAATAAAGTTGGAAAGGTTAAGTCCCACGCGACTAACCATTGCAACAGAATTTGAGGGGGCCAAAATTTCCCCGATACTCTAGAAATCCAAAAGAAAAAGCAAGTGAAAGGCCTACAAAGGCAAAGTAAAGTCCAATGTTGGGTCCCACGTGACCGATTGCCATGGTAACATCTGGAAAGCCAGTGCCCCCGGGATCAGAAATGAAACCCAATTCCCAGAAAGCAAGCAAGTGGTCGAGATCTTCTTACAAAAACTTAAATCAAGCAAGTTGAAACAATCAAGGCCGCAAAACCAACCACCGTTTCAAACTGACAATTGTTCTTTGTTTGAAGAAAACAGGTGTGATTCAAAATGCAACCTTGCAAAAGGCAAGTGTAACTAGAAGAAAAGGCGCAAGAGCTAGAAGCAGCTTTGCAGCAACAAAAAGGGAAGTTTTCTCCAAAATTCTTTCCTGCATTCACTCAAAATAAAGTGAAAAGAAAAGAAAAGAAGAAAAACGATGTTGAAAACAATTCAAACTTAAGGTAGTATAGGGCCTTCAGTCCCTAGCTACACCTTTTCCAACATAGGATATCCCACTCCCTAGCAGACATCGGCATAACCTGGTGATCTTTTCTTGACAACAGCATAACCTGTTGATCATTTCCTGACACTAGCATAACCCAGTAATCTCCTTTTCCGCAGGCAACAACATAACCTGTTGACCTTCCAGACACCGGCATAACCCGGTGATCTTTCTTAACAACAGCATAACTTGTTGATCATTTCCTAATACTGGCATAACCCAGTAATCTCCTTTCCCAGGCAACATCATAAACTGTTGACCTTCCAGACACCGGCATAACCTGGTGATCTTTTCCTGACAACAGCATAACCTGTTAATCATTTCCTGATACTAGCATAACCCAGTAATCTATTTTCCCCAGGCAACAGCATAACCTGTTGACCTTCCAGACACCGGCATAACCTGGTGATCTTTTCCTGACAACAGCATAACCTGTTAATCATTTCCTGATACTAGCGTAACCCAGTAATCTATTTTCCCCAGGCAACAGCATAACCTGTTGACCTTCCAGACACCGGCATAACCTGGTGATCTTTTCTTGACAACAGCATAACTTGTTGACCTTTCCAAACACCAGCATAACCTGGTGATCTTTCTTGACAACAACATAACCTGTTGACCATTTCTAGACACTGGCATAACCCAGTGATCTCGTTTTACCCAGGCAATAGCATAACCTGTTGACCTTTCCAGACACCGGCATAACCTGGTGATCTTTTCCTGACAACAACATAACCTGTTGATCATTTTCTTGACACTGGCATAACCCAGTGATCTCTTTTCCCGGCGACAGCATAACCTGTTAACCTTTCCAGACACCAGCATAACCTGTTGATCTCTTCCTTGACAGCAGCATAACCCGTTGATCCTCGCCCCAAACACCGGCATAACCCGATGATATTTTCTTGACGACAGCATAACCTGTCGATCTTTTCCAACGTAGGGTCTCCAATCCCTAGTTGATTTTACTTTTTAGGCATAGGGTATCCACTCCCTAGTCTACAATAACTCCGAGTGCACTGTTCTCGTCTTTTCATCGCTTTCAATAATAAAGTAGTGTAGATTTCCTTACAATAACTCACGAAATTTTCCTAGTGAAAACTGGGGCAAAAAAGTTCGTTCGTTTGCTTTTTGATTTTGTACAGATTGCATTTTTATTACAATGGATTCGAGACGACCAAAAGAAGACGCCTCAATTCAAATATATAAAAGAAGAAAGAGAAGACCAAACCCAAGGTGCAGAAGCGGAAATACTGTAGAATGTTCAAGACAGATCGAAGTCACAGGCTATGCATGCCCTTCCTTGACCCGAGAAATGACAAGGAGAAACCGGCACTCGCGGTTAACAAGTATCAAGATTCAGGTCAGAGTCAGCAAAAGATCAAGACTCAAGACCAAGTCTTAGATAGGAATCTTGTAACTTAACAACTGATAGGTTTAGTTAGTTTTCGTTTTGTACTTGGGTGTAATAAGGAGATCAACAACAGTAACAACAACAACCACATTGAAACCTTAGTTACTCGGTATTACCAGCTACCAAAACTTCCAGAACTACACTGACCTGATTTCTTTATAGCCAAAGATATGTAGGCAACCTCTGAAGCATGGGTTCGGTCAAACTTTTCAAAAACGCTTCACAATGGAACATATGGACGGGTAAAAGTCGTTTGTTGCTGCTCACTTTGTCTTTTCCCGGAAACTCTTCGTGTTTCCGAGCAAAGAGGGGCAGCTGTGAGCACGTGATTTTTCACCCACCATATACCCCTACAAACTTCAATGAAATAAATTAGTTTTACAATTTTTGTTGAATTTTAAGTGTTATCTGTGATTTGTTTTTGCATTGTATGATCATTCAAAGTTGCATAATTAAGCGCATAACTTTAATCACTGTTATCAGGATATTACATAATTATTATTTGTAATTAATTGAAATAAATAATAACGAAATATGGTTATTTGGCATTTAAGTGATAATCGCTTAATTTAATCATTCTTTCCAACAAATTACGGAATTTATTAGGAGTATCAAATTAAATAGTGTCACTCATGATTAGTTTTATCTATTAATTTATAATTAGATGAGAGCCCTGTCCAAACGACCCCGTTTAATTGGGGAATTCATCCCAACCGTTGATCTAGTTTGATCCAACGGCTGAGAACTCAACATCCTATTTAAATAAATATGTCCGAACGTTACCCCCCCCCCACCCCCATTGAACCTAAAGCCTAACACCCCTTATCTCTTCTCTCTCAACCCTCACCGTCTCCGTCGCTCCTCTGCCCTAGCTCCGCCGGTCGGAAATCGCCGCCGACGGCGGAGCATCACCAATCGAACTCAAAATTCTACCAGAGGATCTCCTTCCTCTCCTCAACCCCGTCCCAACATTGATTTCCCCAGACCATCATCCGTTTGTGAGTAATTCCAAATCTAGAAGCTGACGAAACCCTAAATCATGCCAATGACAACCCCAAGCGGCTCTGTGACTCAAACTCATATGAGTCGATGGCTTTTGACAAGAGTTGTCGATTCATGTGAGTAAAGGTCACTATTGAGGGTCGCCGGAATCCGGCCAAGTTCTGGCAGGTTACCGGAATTCCTCCAAACTCTTACTGGTACCTCCCTCTCTCTCTCTTTGCTTATTAATCTTTCTTTTGACCTTTATTTTCTTTCCTTGCTCTTCCTTATCGTAAAACAGAATTATACCCATGTTTCAATCCATGCTAGGTTGCTGTTTAACCTATTATCTGTGTTCAATCCGTCTTTATTTCCGTCCATGTCGTTGTTATTTCGTCTTAATTAGTCTAGATCTTATGGCTCGTTCCTATATATGCTAGCATGCATGCTTATGTGAGGATTTCTCTGACGATTCTTTGTTAATTTGTTCTGTCTGTTTCTTCTCTATCAAGGTTCAATTATGAGTGATTAGTTTGCTTACTTGAGTCATTAAATCCATGAATTCATGTTTTAATCACTGTCATTGTTTCTCATAAAATAGTGTGATAGCCTTTATGTGTGACTTGATCGTATATTGTTGGGTTTGGTTTTACTTAGCCTATGATTATGCTGCCTATGTTATTAATCACAATTAGATGTTAACTTCCAACTAATCATAGCTTAACCTAATTTCAACTCTTAGTTTAGATTGGCCTTTTCCAATTAACATAAACAAACTAACCCCCACCTAGGTTCAAGTAGAAACTAAAACAGACCTTAATGAAAGAAAAATGACTAAGTCTAATAACCTAGCTAATTTCCACTAATTAACCTAAAAGCCTAAACAAAGTCTGAAATTAGTTAGTAATTAAGCACCTTCAACTAATTAAGTCTTAGATAACTAGTTAAGACCAATTAACTAAGTTTAAGAACAAATAATTCACCTAAGCTTAATTTTAGTTAGTGATTGAATCAATTTCAGTTTCTTTACCCTATTAGTTAACCTAAGTTAATAAATAACCTTGATTGACCTTAAAGGGTAATCCTAAGGGTAATTCTAAGAACCTAGAGGGGTAATTTAGTACTTTAGTTGAGAAAAACTTGGGTGTAACAACCCAAGAACCTTCTAGAACTAGGAAATCAGATTATTGGGGGTAGAATAGTAATTGTAAAGGCTAGAATCTTCTAGAATGAGGGCAGTTGTCCCAAAGGATAAGGATGGACAACTGTACTTGTAGTATTTCAGCCTATTAGATAAGTATATTCCAAAAAAATGCTACCCCAAAATCTCCCTATAAATAGACTAGGATATTCAGCAGCCTGGGGGATCTTTTTTTTTTTACACATTTTGGACCTAAAAAATAAAAGGGGCTCTACACACACAGAGAAAATCATAGCAGCAGCTGCTACCCATAAAGGAATGTTTTTTCAAAAAATCAGTAGAGAAACAAAAGGAGAAAACAAATCTGGTTATCTCTTGAAAAAGGTATGTAATAGCTTACTCTAAGTGAAATTGCCAGATCTGAACTTCTATTCTTGTTGATGTGCAAATCTGTATTTATAGCTAAAGCTCCTTTCTCTCTGTTTGTGTAAAAATCTGAATTCTAAACTGCTTTGTGGTACATGTCTAGTACTACTTGATTCATATTAATTTTATACTATGAGTATATGAATGTTGTGTTGTTAAGTATCAATAAGAATGAGTTAAATATTTGCTTTATGCTCGTTTTCAGTCACTATCAAGAGAATCTGCACTAGGGTAGATGAATCTGACCTTGTAATGGTCAGATTCATCCTATGAAAGTGCTTAAATTTTGGTCTTGATAGCTCAGGCCACACCTATTTAGATTCAAATACTGTTGGTGAAACAACACTAAAGGAATCGAACCTGACCCCTATAATGGCCATATTCATTCCTCAAAGTGTACATAGGAATTCATGTTATCTAGTTTTAAAAACAGTGATGAAATGCAGGTTTGAGTGTTGCTAGCTTGGACAGGAGCAGCAGCTGATGTTTTATGTTGTACTGTTATTTCTTTTTCTGTTTCTTTTAGGAGATTGTATTTCATAGTAAATAGCCATGTAATAGTGTAATTGTCATGCGGACTTTACGGTTTGTAAATAAGGACTGGACATTCTCAATTAATATTCAGCGTTATTTCCCTTTTTTCTTACTAATACGAAATTTTCAAACTGGTCTAATCTGCTAAAATGGCCTAATACAATTTTCTTTTTTCCTCGAAATCCATTGTGATCTATTTAAAAATCTTTTAATTCACTTTCTGCTGGAATTTCGAAATTTATAAACATAGATTTGTTGCTCGAAAACGTTTCCACCAAACCTTAAAAAATACTCGTTAGTTAATAATATGAATTTCCCCTATAACACCCAATATATGAATTATGAAAATAAGCAGCATGTGTTTATGCTATCTGCAACTAATAAAATCGTTTAGTCCAATATTCTAACCTAGCTGATTGTGCCTAGAAAATTCGTGAATACGAGATTGATGTTTAGAACTTGTAAATCAGTAACCTTGTTTCGAATTCTTCTGCATACCTGTTGTCATTAGCATGCTTTAAACCTAGATTATATAGCTGCACATCTTTCACAAATAGCCAGAATTAGGATTGATGAAAGGGGTTTAAAATAACTATTGGGCTAAAATATGGCCATAGCCCGAAATATGATACCCTTTAGGCTAATGAATATCATTTTAGGCAACCCTTTAGGTAGAATGATACCTTTAGTTCGAAATTTGATAAAAAATCGAATATTACCTCAAAATTATCTTAAACTACACTCGGGAGTGGCAACTCATGCCCCGACCCTTAACTCCAAATAACTAATAAATGTACATGGCAACCACGGGTGCATTTCATGTGACGTGTTTGCCGTGCGCTCAGAAACAACAAGTGCACGCCATCGTTACTTGTTTAAGATAAATCCATAAACGTCCAAATCGACCTTAAAACCAAAACGCTCTTTCAAAAATAGAAAACAAAAAGAATGATCGAATATCGCATCCAATAGGCATTATAAAACCGTCAGGATAAAAATCTTGACTGCATAACCTACACTCGGGTGCGACAACTCGTGTCCCCATTTCCAACTTCAAACTATAATAAAATCACGTGTTGCGACTAAGGGTGCATTTCATGTGGCGTAATTGTAACACGTCCAAAAGCATAAAAAGTGCACGTTCTCGTGACTTATTTTTCAAGATCAATCCATACTATCAAAAGCGACTATATTTCAAAGAGTTTTTTTTAAATATAGGTTAAAACATGTAAAATATCGGATAACTTATGACAAATAATAATAGTTAAGCGACCGTACTAGAATCACAGAACTCGGGAATGCCTAACACCTTCTCCCGGGTTAACAGAATTCCGTACTCGGATTTTTGGTCGCAGACAACTTAAAACAGAGTCTAAATTTCCTCGGTTTGGGATTTTCAAAACAAAACGGTGTCCCGGAGCATCGTCAAAAATCCAGGTGGCGACTCTGAAATAATAATAAATCCCAAAACCGAATAATGTCACTTTCATTGGAAAAACTCCCTTATTACCCTTCATTAATCCCGGGGGTAGTGAAAAAGGAAGTGTGACAGCTCTGGCAACTCTGCTGGATTTGGGAACCCAGAATCTCTGGTTCAGGGTTCAAGAATTCGAGCTTGGAATAAACTGTTATATTTTGGCTTTCGTTATCTTATTTTACGTGTTTAAACTTGATGTGCTAATTGCCGCATTTACCGCTTTGACATTATTTGAACTGCGTATAAAACTGTGCTGAAACCCTTCTTCTCTCTGAGCCTTCTAAATCATCTGGGAAGTGTGCACTTCGTGTGACTTCATTTCTGTTAGAGTCATCCAAATTTTAGAATGAGGTATGGACAAGTTGCAAAGCCGGTGAAGCTTCTGTATTCCCAGTACGCTGCCCCGACCTCGACTCGAGCATTCCGCTCGGGTAAGCCTTGTCTAGAATAAACCCCCAGGGTATAAACCTAGTATGACATAGCCTTATGTCGGATCCCTAGTAGAAATGTTTACTTGCATCACGTGTGTTTGACTTAGGGGGACTCAACACAAGGGTTGGGTGCGTCTAGGACAGGTGAACCCAAAATGAAAGACTATCCTGGTGCATCCTACTTGCTATGTGTAAAACATTTTTATTATGGTTTGTTTGTTGACCGACTATAAAAAACAATGAAATAAACAACAAAAGGGAAGAAAAGAAAAAGAGATGACAGAAAAACCAAGAGAGGAATAGAATAGGAGATTTAGCTGATTTTTGAAAAACCCGATATTCGAGATCATCCCGAAACTCTGACAAAATTTCTGAAAACACTATAAAGTAAGTCGGTGCATATTTTTTCAAAATTGTGTCGAGATTTCCCGATCTACGTATTTTTTGATTCTCACCGGATGTGAGATACGTAGGCAACCCTCATCGAGTCCAACCTTATTTTCAAAACCAAGACAGAAAATACGGTCGCAAAATTAGGTGATGTTGTTCTTGCCTAAAATAGCCAATTGTCCCAACGGGACGCCGGAAGGCTGTTTTTGCAAAAATAGTCACTATAGTCTTTTCTAAAAAATTTGGCCCAATTAGCGAGCACATCCCTAAAGCTTCCTACCCGAAGTATTGAGGGGCCGTATTCGCAAAGACGGTTCATTTCTTTTTCTAAATTACAAAACTTTTGCAAAAATGACACTTTTTTCAGTCAAAACCTTGTTTGACTTTGTTTTTTTAATCAAAACATTCAAACAAATGTGCAGGATGAATACAGTTGAAAACATTCCCTTTAGGGCTGTCGAGGAAATTCCCGTGGGACTCCATATGTGGTGGAGCGACCTGGGGGAAGTTAGTAGAAAGTCTACCGTAAAAGCTTTGGGCGGACTCACTGGCCTTCTAAAAATCAAGCCTAGGTTGGATATCGTCGAAGCTTTAGTATCATTTTGGGACCCTGCCCACAACGTGTTCCACTTTTCAGACTTTGAGTTGACACCCACGCTAGAGGAAATAGTGGGGTATGCTGGTCTCAGTGACAATCTTAGAAGTCGGTATCCGGTGGCACCCAGGGCGGTAACTCCACACAAGTTCTTGGATCTTTTGAACATTAGTCGTGACACTCAAGACTCACACCTGGCTGAAGGGTTCTGCACTTTCTATTTTCTGTACAAACGGTATGGAGATCCTCGGGGCTATGAAGCTGAAAATACTGGTCTTACTGACCATAAGAACCATGCTAAATGGGAAGCCCGCAGAGGGTTAGCTTTTGTGGTAGCATTCCTGGGCACTTTAATCTGCCCCAGAGGTGACGGACTGATAGACATCGGACTGGTAGGGATTGCGGATTTCATGACAAAAAAGAACAATGGCACTCTTATACCAATGATCTTAGCCGAAATTTATCAGGCCCCGACAATTTGTCGGTCAGGGGGAAAGTTCTTTGAAGGGTGCAACCTGCTCCTACAGATTTGGATGATCGAGCACCTCTGTCACCGCCCAGGTTACATGAACTATGGTTTAACCGGTCTGAATTGTATTGAAGAACACAGTGCTCGGGTAGAAGGCCACAAATTTCCTGAGGGCACAGAAGCTTGGCACTCACATCTGACTTCATTGACCGCCGACCGAATCGAGTGGACCTTCAGATGGCTCCCCGTCGGTGAGGTTATCAATATGTCCGCTGAAGTATGCTATCTTTTGTTAATGGGTCTGCGGAGTATCCAGCCATATGCCCCACATCGGGTCTTACGGCAATTGGGTAGACAACAAGGCATTCCACATGATGAGGACTTAAGCCAACAAGCCATTGAGTTGTGTCCGAGAGCTACATTTTCGGAAAACAGGGTCCGTCATATTTGGAACCAGTGAAGATTCTTAGAGCCTCAGACTCGGGTGAGAAACTTATCTCAAGGGGAAGTAGAGCCAGACTATAGTTCTTGGTATGGTAGAAGAGGCCGAGAGCACCAAGAACCAGAGAGACCTGCGAAAAGACATCACGTACAACATTTTACTGAGCAAACACAAGAACATTGGGGTTGGCTAGAAAAGGAAAACAACTACCGGGCCACAATAAGTAAACTGGAAGCCCAGATCCGAGAGCTCAAATTTGAAAACACTTTACAAACTGCTGCAGCCGAAGGGGAAAGAAACAGGATGAACAAAGAAAATGAAACCCTCAGAGCTCAAATCCACAAAATGAGGATAGCCATCGAAAACCCCAAAAGAAGTAGAGCCGACGAAAGACTTGTCACGAGTCTCAGGCAAAATTTGTGTAGCTATGGGGATGACTTGGACAAAGCCGAGGAATATTTGACCCGAGCTCGAGCAAAGTTGGCAAGGAATGCAGAAGAAAGGGAAGAATTCATGCAAAAATTGAAGAGAAAGCATGACAAAGAAGTTCTGGGTTTGAAAGAAAGAATGGCCACCTTCGAAAACGAGATGGCCAGACAAGCACATAGGTTTAAGGCAGAAAGAGAACAGTGTTATGACATGATAGCCCAGTTGGAAGAATAATTGTGACAGTGGCAAAAGCAGACTCACAAAGACGCCTAGGATTTAGAGGCAAGATCTCAGCAGATCGGGCGTCTACTTCAGGAGAAAGATATCATCAGAGAAAGGATCCGGGAGATAGCTGATTACATTGTCACCAAATGACAGGAATGCGAAAACATGACTCAAACCACCTTCTTCTCAGCAGTAATGATCTTCGTCCACAAGATAATGGACGACTTCTACTGCCTCCAACAAGATATAGCACGCAGGCCCGTGGCAAAGCCGAACGATGCCCCACGGGTGCCTGAAGCAATGGAAGCACTGATGTATTTTTGATATTTCTCGAGTCTGTATTTTATTTTCCTACTGTAGTCTTGTCCAAGTCCACTGTAGTTTTTACATTTCCAAGAAAGTGTGTTTTAAGTCTTTTATAGTTTTCGAAGTTTCAAAATGTACTGAAGTTTCTCATAAAATGGAAAGTATTTTATCCAATGAATGAAAGTTTCGAAAAAATATTTATTTCTTTCCTTTAGATTTATCCTTTGAACTATGTGATGATCTGATTCACGCGGCGTTGTGATACGTAGGCAATCCACATAGGATTTGATCATAATCTCAAGAAGTGAAAGTGAGTGAGAAATAAAAGAGCAAAAAATAATACAATGAAAGAAAGAAAAGAGTGGTAGAGAAAGGAAAAATGATGACAATAAGATAAAAATAAAGGAAAGTTCAAATCTGAGAAAATAAAGCCGGGATGAGACACACAACCATTGCAAAACATATAGAAAGCGTTAAATTGCCTAGGTGCATTGCATACCCCAAACGTGCGATTTCCCTATGTGATAAAATGTTCCGACCTAACGTTTCGTTGGTTCACTCTTAAAGGTGTTTTTCTAGGGTGGTTGGTTTTGTGGTAACCTGGCGACCCATCCCTACTTCACTAGATCAAAGGGAAGCATAGAAATGACATCCGAAAGCCACTTATCAATCATCAACTCTTCGGTGGAGGACCCGAATCCAGTCATCCCAACGTCTGAGTCAGCCACAACTGAAGAGAATAGGATCCTGTGTTGCCGCATGCTAGAAATGTGGGACGCATGGTCCAATGGTAGGAAACCGCCCAGTTCCATCCTGTGTTTCCCTAACATAATCCCCCGGACAGCCGGAACTTCTAACATCCCTATAAGTTACCCGACCACGCCGTTCGGATACCCAACTATGTTGGATCACTATGCCGGAAGACCTTCTGAGGTTCGCCCCCATGTCTTGTTCTCCGGTGCATCATCCAACATCTTTACTGCACCACCGAGCTCCGCCACGGCTCCACCAACTATCACCAGGCCCATCTTTGAGCCGCCGACGTTTACATTCCAAACGCCATCATTTCTGGGCGCCACTCATGTCCCTCCTGATTCATACACCCAACCACCTCAGTATGAAGTTGCTTTAGGACGAGATAAGAAAAGCCCCGAGCACGAAGAAATGGCTCAGAAAATGAAGAGTATCGAGCAGAGCCTCAAGAACATACATGGGCTGAGCGGGCAGAAAAAGCGTTTCTTACGCCGATTTGTGCATGTTCCCGCATGTCCACTTGCCTCTAGGGTTCAAAACCCCCTAATTCCAAAAATATGACGGACATGGGAACCCCATAGCTCATCTGAAAAGGTATTGCAACCAACTCCGAGGAGCAGGTGGGAAAGAGGAACTTCTCATGGCATATTTCGGAGAGAGCTTAACAGGGAGTGCATCAGAATGGTACATGGACCAGGATATATCCCGCTGGCACGTGTGGGATGACCTAGCCCGGGACTTTGTTCGACAATTCCAATACAACGTGGACATCGCTACCGATAGGAACTCTCTATCCAACCTCAAAAAGAAGTCCTCGGAAAGTTTCAGAGAGTATGCTATTAAGTGGCGCAAGAAGGCATCCAGGGTCAAATCTCCGATGGATGAGGTCGAAATAGTCAGTGTTTTAATACAAGCACAAGAAGCAGATTACTTTCAAAATATGATGTCCGCCATGGGCAAACCATTTGCAGAAGCAATCAAAATTGGGGAAATGGTTAAGAATGGTTTAAAGACCGGTCGCATCCTAAGCCAATCAGCCATCAGAGCAACTTCCCAGGCCATCCAAAATGGATCCGGGAGTATAACCAATAGAAAGAAGAAGGAAGAATGGGCCATGATGGTTTCCAATGTCAGGGGTCCTCGGCAACACTCAGGTCTATTCCCCAAAACCTCCCAACACTCCTACCCCAACCAAAACGCAGATTACACTACATCTCCTTTTCCCTATGAAGTAATGAACGCTCAGCCGCATCTCCGGCGGCAAAAACAATACAACCAGAACAGAGCTCCGCCCCCAAGAAATAACCATCCTCACCCAGCTCCATACAATCCACGCCCTCTTCAAAACAACTACCCGTACAATGCTTACCCCCATGAGCCACCAAGGAGACTCAATTTCACTCCCATCGGTGATCCATATTCAAGTCTCTTCCCAAAATTGGTCCAGATGGGGCTTCTGCAGCCTGTACCTCCGAACAGGCAAAATCCATAATCGTCGTCATACAAGCGGGGTACCAACTGTGCCTATCATTCCGGAGTAGAGGGGCACGACACAAAAGATTGTTGGACTCTCAAGCGGGCTGTAGAGACTCTTATAGACCAAAAGAAGGTAGTGTTAAGGGATGAAGAAGCTCCTAATGTGACTAACAATCCACTGCCCGCCCATTACAATTGGCCTGTTATAGGCATGATCTGCGAGGACCAAGATTTTGATCTAGCTTTGAAGGCTATTATTGCCATCGCAGATGCGGAGAAAAATCATAAGGCGGCACCCAAGCCATGCAAGGAAATAAAAAAGAGTAATCCCGTTCCTCAAGATACAGGGAAAGTTAAAGCCAAGACAAAGATGGGACCTTCTAAAGACGTTGTTCTTTACGTCCCCAGGGCATCCAATAAGGAACAAGGTATGTTGAGCCCGCCTAGAAGGCTACAATTCAACAGAGTCGTGACAAACAGCCCGACAATGTATGTACCAAAGGGGACATACGTGGCGCGGGGGAAAATAATTTCACCCAAGCTGAACGAGCCCGTGGTTATTAGCCTCGCGCCGCAAGCTCCCATAAAAAATACTACTACCGTCCCTTGGAACTACAACAAGGCGGTAGTAACATACAAAGGAAAAGAGATCAAAGGGGAAGCAATCGAAGCAAACTCCTCTGAGGGATACCTCAATCTAAAAGAGCTGGTAAAAAATAAGCACAAACGCTTCCCTCTTAAAAGGCCCATCACCGCCGAGGAGGCTGAAGAATTCTTTAAGAAGATGGACATGACTGAATACGCCACAATTGAGGAACTCAGGAAAACCCCTGATCAAGTATCACTCTTATCCTTGTTGATGGGCTCGAGCGAGCATCAGAAAATACTCTTGAAAACGCTGAATGAAGCGTATGTGCCGGCAGAGACTTCAGTCGAACAATAGGAAAGAATGGCCGAGCGTTTCTTTGCAGTAAACAAAATTTCTTTTAGCCGAGATGATCTAGCGCCCGAGGGAACCGCTCACAACAAAACCTTACACTTAACAGTTAAAAGTGAGGGATATTATGTGAAAAGTGTTATGCTTGATGGAGGTTCCGGGGTAGATATTTTCCCTTTATCCACACTACAAGGAATGGGAATCAGCACTGAGAAAATCAGGCCGAATAATGTCTGTGTCCGTGCCTTCGATGGGATCAAAAGGGACACCATTGGCGAAATAGACATAGTTATGACAATCGGCCCTGTGGACTTCACTGTAACCATCCAAATCCTAGATATGGATACCTCATACAATTTCTTGCTAGGTAGACCGTGGATTCATGCCGCTGGAGCATTACCATCTACTCTCAATCAAATGGTCAAATTCGAATATGAAAACCAGAAGATAGTGGTCCACGGGGAGGACGAGCAGTCAATCTACAGAGGCCCCTCGATCCCTTGTTTTGAAGCCAGAGAGGGGAGTAAGAACATTGTCTATCAAGTGTTTGAAATTGTGCCGGCCGACCAGCATGAAGAAGGTGCTCCGTGCCCACAACCCTGCCTATCAAATGCGTCAATCATGGTCTCTACCGACATGATTAGACATGGATACAGACCCGGAAAAGGGCTTGGGGTGTCTTTGCAAGGTATCACTGAACCGATCTCTCTACCTGCCGCTAAAATATTCTTCGGCATAGGCTTCCAAGCCTCAGATGAAGATGGGAAGTGGGCCGACTCCCAGAAAAGCAATGGATGGGACCTACCTCAGCCGGTCCCACATATTACTGAGACTTTCATAGAACCACAATATATCGAAGAAGAAGAATAGGCCTTTATGGTCGAAGAAATCGAGGGAATCTGCGAGGCCATGAAACAGATGTTGTATGAAACTAACATGGTCCAGTTGGGAGAAGGCTCAAGCACCGCTGAGGTGCAATACATGGGCCCAAATGCCAAGCTGCAGAATTGGAAGGCTACTCCATTCCCCGTCAGGCGGGAGACTCGGTAGTTCAGTTTTGCCATCTTTCCTGCACTATGAGTTATTTCAGGGTGTAACTCAAGTGTTTTTAATTTACTGCCTTTTTGAATTCCAATGTAAACCCTCTTATGTTCAAATTAAGTGAAATGAAAATCAAAATTTTATAGTCTATTATTCCTTCTGATTTTTGCCTATTTTTCTTATTTTTAGTATTAATAATGTGGCTTTAAATAACATGACATGCTTGCGGACTTCATGCTCTGATCTTAATACGATGTCTAACCTCGAAATAATGAGTCAAGAACCGGAATATGACGAAGAAGAGGCTTTTAGGGAAATAAATCGAGAATTAGAACAATTCGANATGAAAAAACTAGGGACACTCTGATTCAACTTCTATTCGAATTCAAAGACGTGTTTTCTTGGTCCTACGACGACATGCCCAGACTAAGTGTGGATTTGGTGGTAAACAAATTGCCAACCTACCCCGGTTATCCACCCGTCCAACAAAAGCAGAGGAAATTTAAAACAGACATGAGTGACAAAATCAAAGAAGAGGTCACTAAACAATTAAAAACGGGAGTGATCCGGGTGGTCCAATACACCACCTGGCTGGCCAATGTGGTTCCAGTACCTAAAAAGGACGGAAAAGTCAGAGTATGTGTCGATTACCGAGATTTGAATAAAGCAAGCCCTAAAGATAACTTTCCACTACCAAACATACATATCCTGGTTGACAATTGTGCCAAACATGAGGTACAGGCTTTCGTGGATTGCTATGCTGGATACCACCAGGTATTGATGGATGAAGAGGATGCAGAAAAGATAGCTTTCACTACGCCCTGGGGCACCTATTGTTACCGAGTCATGCCATTCGGTCTAAAGAACGCCGGAGAAACATATATGAGGGCCATGACCGCCATTTTCCACGACATGATGCATCAGGAGATTGAGGAATACGTGGATGATGTGATTATTATATCTAGGACGCAAGATAACCATGTCTAGCATTTGAGGAAATTCTTCGAACGCCTGCGTAAGTATGATCTGAAACTAAACCCGGCCAAGTGTGCCTTCGGAGTTCCGTCTGGGAAATTACTGGGGTTTATAGTCAGCCGGCGGGGCATCGAGCTAGACCTGACAAAGATAAAATCTATTCGGGATCTCCCACCACCAAGAACCAAGAAGGAAGTCATGAGCCTGTTGGGTAGGTTGAATTACATGAGCAGGTTCATCGCTCAGTTGACGTCCACTTGTGAGCCTATATTCAAGTTGTTGAAGAAAGATTCAGCCATCAAATGGACGGACGAATGTCAGAACGCTTTCGACAAGATCAAAGAATATATGTCGAACCCGCCAGTGCTAGTCCCACCAGAACCAGAAAGGCCTTTGTTCTTATATATGACGGTGTTGGAAAATTCCTTCGAGTGTGTTCTCGGGAAATATGACGCAACCGGGAAAAAAGAACAAGCCATATATTACTTGAGCAAGAAGTTCACGAGCTACGAATCCAAGTATACGTTGTTGGAAAGAACGTGTTGCGTTCTAACCTGAGTTGCTCAGAAACACTGGCATTACTTATTGCCTTATACCACCTACCTCATCACTAGGCTGGATCCATTGAAGTACATATTCCAAAAGCCAATGCCCACCGAGAGATTAGCAAGTGGCAGATTCTGGTCACCGAATTCGACATAGTCTATGTCACTCGCACGGCAATGAAGACCCACGCGTTGGTAGATCACTTGGCAGAAAATCCTGTCGATGACGACTACCAACCCCTAAGCACTTACTTCCCAGACGAAGAGGTAAATTCAGTCGAGATAACTTCTGAGGACGCCAACACTTCGAAAATGTTCTTTGATGGAGCTGTAAATGCAAAAGGTGTTGGGATTGGGGAAATCCTGATTTCACCCACGGGACAACACTATCCCGCCACAGCCCGCCTTCGGTTTTTCTGTACAAACAATACTTCCGAATATGAAGCGTGTTTAATGGGTATGAACATGGCCATCGACATGGATGTAGGATAGTTGTTGATCATGGGAGATTCGGATTTGATCATCAAGCAGGCTCAAGGAGAGTGGGAACTCAGGATGTTAGGCTCCTTCCATACAGACAATATGTGGAAGATCTTAGCAAACGATTCAAAGTTGTCGAGTTCAGATATATTCCTCGATGCCTCAATGAGTTAGCCGATGCTCTGGCTACCCTAGCTGCAATGCTGCCATATCTGGGTAATGTTCAAATTGACCCATTGGAAATTCAAATCAAGGAGAGGCATGGTTATTGCAACACGGTCGAAGTAGAGCCTGATGTCCAACCATGGTATCACGATATCAAAAGATTTTTGAAAACAAAAGAATATCCAGAGCAGGCCAATGGGGACCAAACGAGAACCATCCGGAGACTCGCCAGCAGTTTCTTCCTAAGTGGGGAAGTACTGTATAAGAGGACTCCCGATATAAATCTATTAAGATGTATAGACGCCAAAGAAGCCGAAAAGATTATGAACGAGGTGCACTCAGGAGTATGCGGTCCCCACATAAACGGATACGTCCTCGCAAAGAAAATCTTGCGAGCTGGGTATTATTGGATGACCATGGAGAAAGATTGTTTTAGCTTTGTCCGTAAATGCCACAAGTGTCAAATACACGACGATTTGATTCACGCACCACCATGAGAATTGCATCCTATGTCAGCACCTTGGACGTTTGTTGCCTGGGGAATGGATGTCATCAGAGCCGATCGAGCCGAGGGCCTCAAACGGGCACCGATTTATTTTGGTCACTATTGAATATTTCACGAAATGGGTCGAGGAAGTCACATTCAAAGCTGTCACCAAGAAGGCAGTGGTGGATTTCGTGCACTCTAATATCATCTGTCGTTTTGGTATCCCAAAGATTATCATTACCGAAAATGCCGTGAATCTAAACAGTAACTTGATGAGGGAGATATGTGAATAGTTCCAAATCACACACCGCAATTCCACCCCTTACCGGCCCAAAGCCAATGGCGCCGTTGAAGCAGCAAACAAAAATATTAAGAAAATCCTCAGGAAAATGATTCAAACTTCCAGGCAATGGAATGAGAAATTGCCTTTCGCATTACTGGGATATCGCACGACAGTGCGCACGTCGATCGGAGCTACTCCTTATCTATTGGTTTATGGCACTGAAGCCTAATAACCCGCAGAAGTTGAAATTCCCTCCCTTCGGGTTATTGTCGAAGCAGAAATTGAGGATGACGAATGGGTAAAAACCCGATTAGAGCAATTAACGCTGATCGACGAGAAACGGATGGCCGCAGTTTGCCACGGGTAGTTGTACCAACAAAGAATGGCTTGCGCCTACAACAAGAAAGTGCGACTTAGAAACTTTGAAGTAGGGAAACTTGTATTAAGACGTATCCTCCTACACCACGAAGAGGCTAAAGGAAAATTCGCCCCGAATCGGAGAGGTCCATACATCATAAGGAAATTGCTTCCAAACGGAGCATTATACTTAGGAGACATCAAAGGAAACGACCCCGAAATGTTTGTCAATGCAGATGCAGCCAGAAGGAATTATGTCTAACCTTTTCCGTGATGACGACGCTGATGATCGAAATGACGAAGGCTTTCCATTCATGTTACCCCAAACACCACCATTTTGTAAACCCTTTGAGACGATTACTCTTCTTTGACTACCCTCTTTGGAACTTGAAAAAAAAATCAAAAGAAAAAAGAAAGAAAGGAAGAAATCAAAAAAAAAAGAGAAGAGAAAACAAAAATCAAAACAAAATCAACAAAAACAAAATGTTTTTCCTGAAGTACGTCTGACTTTATTCCGAAAAGGATACGTTGGCAGCCTCTCCCTGGGGTTCAGTCACACAAAAATAAAATTCCACATTTCCCCAAGAGTTTAAGCCAGGGCAAGTGTTGAGATTCGATAATGATTCGCCTGAAAGTTCCAAGGTTGTAATTCACTACAAACTCTTTTACCCTAAATCCTATTCAAGTCCTTCCGATTGATCAACAAAGGAAATCCATAATGGCAAGATACATCTATCTGGACCTCATACAAGCAATAAGAGAAATTAAAATGAGAGAGTCTTATCGATGAAAACCCACACGGGCACCATAAGGCGACGGTAAGTAGAGAAATCAAAAATGAGATAGTCTTGTTAGTGAAAACTCGCAAAGAGCACTACAGGGTGATGGCGAGAAGAGAAATGAGAGAGGTTAGCTAGTGAAAACCCGAAAAGGGCACTACTAATCGAAATGAGTATGATTGGTCGTTATTATCGACATAGTCTGGAACAAGATTTCTCAACCTTGAGTTAAAAGTCGTGACGAATTTTTGAGAGTCAGATGGTTTATATAGATCAGGCATCCAGTCCAAGACGCATGTCATGTTCATTGAAAGCCGCGTACACTCCAGATAAGTCCTTCTTTCCTTTCCCCGAAAGGGACACCTCTTGTTTAAATTCATTGTCCATTCTGTCATTTATTTTCCTTTTGAATCCCTTTCGGTCTAACTCTGTTCCTAAACTAAGGCAAAGAAAGGATGGCAAGACTGATTTACAAGGCTCTCATTTGACACGGGACAATATACAAAAAGCACCCAGCCTCGTCAGGGGCATCGAGTCGATCTCGACTGGCCATATCGGCCGATACTTCAAACTCAAAAAACCCTTGAACGGAGAAAATCAAATTGAAGTGCCTATAAAGGCAAATGAAGTGAAGGGTTGAGTCCCAAATGCCCTAAAGTTAAAATTGGAAGGAAAGTCAGAAAATGAAAGGCCAATAAAGGCGAAATAAAGTTGGAAAGGTTAAGTCCCACGCGACTAACCGTTGCAGCAGAATTTGAGGGGGGCAAATTTTCCCCGATACTCTGGAAATCCAAAAGAAAAAGCAAGTGAAAGGCCTACAAAGGCAAAGTAAAGTCCAATGTTGGGTCCCACGTGACGGATTGCCATGGTAACATCTGGAAAGTCAGGGTCCCTGGGATCAGAAATGAAACCCAATTCCCAGCAAGCAAGCAAGTGGTCAAGATCTTCGTCAAAAAAACCGAAATCAAGAAAGTTGAAACAATCAAGGCCGCAAAACCAACCACCGTTTCAAACTGACAATTGTTCTTTGTTTGAAGAAAACAGGTGTGATTCAAAATGCAACCTTGCAAAAGGCAAGTGTAACCAGAAGAAAAGGCACAAGAGCTAGAAGCAGCTTTGCAACAACAAAAAGGGAAGTTTTCTCCAAAATTCTTTCCCGCATTCACTTTAAATAAAGTGAAAAGAAAAGAAAATAAGAAAAACGATGTTGAATACAATTAAAACTTAAGGTAGTATAGGGCCCTCAGTCCCTAGCTACACCTTTTCCAACATAGGATATCCCACTCCCTAGCAGACATCGGCATAACCTAGTGATCTTTTCTTGACAACAGCATAATCTGTTGATCATTTCCTGACACTGGCATAACCCAGTAATCTCCTTTTCCGCAGGCAACAACATAACATGTTGACCTTCCAGACACCGGCATAACCTGGTGATCTTTCTTAACAACAGCATAACCTGTTGATCATTTCCTAATACTGGCATAACCCAGTAATCTTTTTTCCCAGGCAACATCATAAACTGTTGACCTTCCAGACACCGGCATAACCTGGTGATGTTTTCCTGACAACAGCATAACCTGTTAATCATTTCCTGATACTAGCATAACCCAGTAATCTATTTTCCCCAGGCAACATCATAACTGCCTGGTGATCTTTTCTTGACAACAGCATACCTTGTTGACCTTTCTAGACACCGGCATAACCTGGTGATCTTTCTTGACAACAGCATAACATGTTGACCATTTCCAGACACTGGCATAACCCAGTGATCTCGTTTTACCCAGGAAATAGCATAACCTGTTGACCTTTCCAGACACCGGCATAACCTGGTGATCTTTTCCTGACAACAACATAACCTGTTGATCATTTTCTTGACACTGGCATAACCCAGTGATCTCTTTTCCCGGCGACAGCATAACCTGTTGACCTTTCCAGACACCAGCATAACCTGTTGATCTCTTCCTTGACAGCGGCATAACCCGTTGATCCTCCCCACAGACACCGGCATAACCCGATGATCTTTTCTTGACGACAGCATAACCTGTCAATCTTTTCCAACGTAGGGTCTCCAATCCCTAGTTGATTTTACTTTTTAGGCATAGGGTATCAACTCCCTAGTCTACAATAACTCCGGGTGCACTGTTCCCGTCTTTTCACTGCTTTCAATAATAAAGTAGTGTAGATTTCCTTACAATAACTCACGAAATTTTCCTAGTGAAAACTGGGGCAGAAAAGTTCGTTCGTTTGCTTTTTGATTTTGTACAGATTGCATTTTTATGACAATGGATTCGAGACGACCAAAAGAAGACGCCTCAATTCAAAATATATAAAAGAAGAAAGAGAAGACCAAACCCAAGGTGCAGAAGCGGAAATGATGTAGAATGTTCAAGACAGATCGAAGTCACAGGCTATGCATGCCCTTCCTTGACCCGAGAAATGACAAGGCGAAACCGGAACTCGCGGTTAACAAGTATCAAGATTCAGGTCAGAGTCAGCAAAAGATCAAGACTCAAGACCAAGTCTTAGATAGGAATCTTGTAACTTAACAACTTATAGGTTTAGTTAGTTTTCGTTTTGTACTTGGGTGTAATAGGGAGATCAGCAGCAGTAACAACAACAACCACATTGAAACCTTAGTTACTCGGTATTCCCAGCTACCAAAACTTCCAGAACTACACTGACCTGATTCCTTTATAGCCAAAGATATGTAGGGAACCTCTGAAGCATGGGTTCGGTCAAACTTTTCAAAAACGCTTCGCAATGGAACATATGGACGGGTAAAAGTTGTTAGTTGCTGCTCACTTTGTCTTTGCCCGGAAACTCTTCGTGTTTCCGAGCAAAGAGGGGCAGTTGTGAGCACGTGATTTTTCACCCACCATATACCCCTACAAACTTCAATGATATAAATTAATTTCACAATTTTTGTTGAATTTTAAGTGTTATTTGTGATTTGTTTTTGCATTGCATGATCATTCAAAGTTGCATAATTAAGCGCATAACTTAATCATTGTTATCAGGAAATTACATAATTATTATTTGTAATTAATTGAAGTCAATAATAACGAAATATGGTTATTTGGCATTTAAGTGATAATCGCTTAATTTAATCATTCTTTCCAACAAATTACGGAATTTATTAGGAGTATCAAATTAAATAGTGTCACTCATGATTAGTTTTATCTATTAATTTATAATTAGATGAGACTAAATTTAAATTAGCTAATATTTGTCTTTACAATTTAATTAGAATTATTTAGTTAGTTAAGTTGAATTAAGAAAGAGTACTAATTAGGACCTGGGCCAAAATCACCCTGGCCCAAACCTTTCTCTGCACACGCCGCAACACATACCCACCAACGACCCAAATACCCGGTCCAAAACCCCAGCTCTGTCCAAACGACCCCGTTTAATTGGGGAATTCATCCCAGCCGTTGATCTAGTTTGATCCAACGGCTGGGAACTTAACATCCTATTTAAATAAATATGTCCGAACATTGATTTCCCCAGACCATCATTCGTTTGTGAGTAATTCCAAATCTAGAAGCTGAGGAAACCCTAAATCATGCCAATGACAACCCCAAGCGGCTCTGTGACTCAAACTCACATGAGTCAATGGCTTTTGACGAGAGCCGTCGATTCATATGAGTAAAGGTCACTATTGAGGGTCGCAGGAATCCGGCCAAGTTCCGGCAGGTTACCAGAATTCCTCTAAACTTTTACTGGTACCTCCCTCTCTCTCTCTCTCTTTGCTTATTAATCTTTCTTTTGCCCTTTATTTTCTTTCCTTGCTCTTCCTTTTCGTAAAACATAATTATACCCATGTTTCAATCCATGCTAGGTTGTTGTTTAACCTATTATCTGTTGTCAATCCGTCTTTATTTCCGTCCATGTCGTTGTTATTTCGTCTTAATTAGTCTAGATCTTATGGCTCGTTCCTATATATGCTAGCAGCCATGCTTATGTGAGGATTTCTCTGACGATTCTTTGTTAATTTGTTTTGTTTGTTTCTTCTCTATCAAGGTTCAATTATGAGTTATTTGTTTGCTTACTTGAGTCATTAAATCAACAAATTCATGTTTTAATCACTTTCATTGTTTCTCATAAAATAATGTGATAGCCTTTATGTGTGACTTGCTCGTATATTGTTGGGTTTGGTTTTACTTAGCCTATGATTCTGCTGCCTATGTTATTAATCACAATTAGATGTTAACTTCCAACTAATCATAGCTTAACCTAATTTCAACTCTTAGTTTAGATTGGCATTTTTCAATTAACCTAAACAAACTAACCCCCACCACGGTTCAAGTAGAAACTAAAACAAACCTTAATGAAAGAAAAATGACTAAGTCTAATAACCTAGCTAATTTAACTAATTAACCTAAAAGCCTAAACAAAGTCTGAAATTAGTTAGTAATTAAGCACCTTCAACCAATTAAGTCTTAGATAACTAGTTAAGACCAATTAACTAAGTTTAAGAACAAATAATTCACCTAAGCTTAATTTTAGTTAATGATTGAATCAATTTCAGTTTCTTTACCATATTAGTTAACCCAAGTTAATAAATAACCTTGATTGACCTTAAAGGGTAATCTGGTTCCTGAAGGCTAGCCTATTTGGCTAATTTTAGTTTCGAGCAGCATTTTGAGCAAACGACCTCGGAATCGAGTGCTGACAGCTCCAGCAGCTTCGGATGATGATTTTGGACTTGAGCGTATGTTCGCCTCGGGTTTCTGATGACCCGGGAGTATTTCGGCACCTGAATTAGAATTCAGGATTTCATAAGATTTAGAATTCAGCCTGGAATTGGACCTCATGATATCATGGTCCGAATGGAATTCCGGAACTGGCAATAGTTTCGTATAGTCATTTATGACTTGTCCGCAAAATTTGGGGTCATTCCGAGCAGTATATACCCGTTCGGCGTATTGGAGAGCCATTGGAATTTTCTTGAAAACTTAAGTTTTGAACTAAGGGGTTTTGGAGAGTGATTTCTAGTTTGGACGATGTTGTTAGTGTTCTGGGAGCTCGAGCGAGTCCGTCATATGATTTGGGATTGGTTGGTGTAATTTGTCGAGGGCTCGGGTGGGCCCAGGGGTCTCCCGGACCCCAAGCAGGGTCAAAAACCAGCAAATTCATAGCTGGTGGGAATTTTCTGGTGTGACCGCACCTGCGGTCCATGAGCTGCAGGTGCGAGGCTCGCACCAGCGGAAAATCAATCACAGGCGCGGATCCAGCCGCAGGGGCGGCCTTCTTCTCGCAGGCGCGACCTCCCCAGGGCCCAGGCCAAATCGCAGGAGCGACCTTCCTTCTGCAGGAGCGGCTCCGCAGGAGCGGACCAGGCTCCACAGGCGCGACTTTTCCCAGGGCCCAGGCCCATCGCAGGCGCGACCAATTTCACGCAAGTGCGAGTCCGCACCTGCGATCCAAAGTCCGCAAGAGCGATAACACCCAAGGCCCAGGCCCATCGCACGTGCGACCCTGTTTCCGCAGGTGCGAGTCCGCACTTGTGAACCAAGGGTCGCAGGGGCGGAAACTGCTGGGAAGTTAATATAAAAGGCCCATTTCGTTATTTTCTTCCCAAACTTGATTTTCCTCCATTGTTGAGACCCCCAAGAGCTCCAGAACAGTGTTAGCGAGTGGTTAACTCAGATAAGTGATTCTTTGGCTTCCCGCATGTTCATTACTTCAATTCTTGAAGAATTCCACTTCCATAATCCATGAAAATTCATAAAAATCCATGGGAAGGCTTGGGAAAAATAGAGGGTTTTGAGAAAAATTGAATTTCTGATTTTTGGGCCATTATAGGATGATTAATTGAGTTAAT
>ML289011.1:55956-75375 GCA_005239495.1 Nicotiana undulata
TTCCAAGTACGTCAAGAATGTGTTTTAAGGGAAATCTTTGATAAATCCTCCTCGATTCCTCCTAAATTGATATAATTATGTGTTTTTGGCTAGTTGCGAGCCATCGAAGGTAATTCGGAGGATTCGTGCGTCTTGTTGATTGGTCCGTTGACCGGAGTAGTACTTATCCAGGTGAGTCGCCTTTCCAAACTTTGTAAGGGGGAAACGTCCCCTAGGATCCTTGTTGCTAGTTGTGATTGTTGAGGGGGATGCGTACGTACCACGTGACAAGAGTCCGTACGTGGCATCTATACTGTATGTTGGGTAGCCGTAGGACCCACGAGCATGTTCTAGCTGTTTGTTTGATATTATCTGGTTCCTTGTACAAGTTATTTGCCAATATATTATGAAATGGAGCTATGATAGCTTTAGTTAAATGTACATATTATACAGATAATAATTATGAATTTCATCAACTGATTAATTGTGTTACTCCGGATATAATTGATAAAGAAAATGAAGTAAATGAGATAAATCTTGATCCTGAGCTATTGAGAAGAAATGAAGGTGATGGTAAATCCTTCCTATACTTGAATTGTTCCACCATGGTGATATTATGAGAAAAGAGGATAATGTTATATAAAATCCTAACTTTGACTATCAAGAGAGATGTGAATATCCGATCCCGTTAAGCGTTGATGAGTCGATACCATGGTGTCTACATATATGCATATATATACATTCATGCATTCATGGCCCCCGAGTCACAGGTATGATTCGTGATCGGGGAGAGCTTATATTTTCATTAGCCCCTGAGTCACAGGTTTGATTCGTGATCAGGGAGGAATTACACTTATTTTCATCAGCCCCTGAGTCACAGGTTTGATTCGTGATCAGGGAGGAATTACACTTATTTTCATCAGCCCCTGAGTCACAGGTTTGATTCGTGATCAGGGAGGAATTACACTTATTTTCATCAGCCCCTGAGTCACAGGTTTGATTCGTGATCAAGGAAGAATTATACTACTATTTTTATTGGCCCCCGAGTCACAGGTATGATTCGTGATCGGGGAGGGTTTTACTTTGAATCATTGGCCTCGAGTCACAGGTATGATTCGTGATCGGGAGAGTACATATATTTATGTCATTTGCCCCCGAGTCGCAGGTATGATTCGCGTGCGGGGAGAGATATTGGCCCACAAGTCGCATGAATGATTCGCAAGCGTGGAGGTATCGAGTCAGCGCACGAGTCGCAGGTATGATTCATGAGCGTATGGAGCTTTATGACCAAGTCAGTCCTTATGACCCACCCTTATGACTTCGGCTGATAGTCTTGTCCGTGTCGGTTATATATATATATATATATATACATACATAAGCATTTGCATTGAGTTGGGATCGTGCGATGGTGAGTTGAGAAACGATACTGAGTACTGGAAAGTGAATAATTGAGATAACAAGATAAGACATTTCAGATAATGAGAAAGAAAACAAGTGATACATATGATCAGCTTACAAAGAAAGGTTATGCTTGAGTTTTGATACCTGTTTGTTGATTTCATGTCCATATACTTGCTGTATTTTCTCACATTTATTGCTCGGCATGTACCTTATTTCATTATGTACTGGACCTTAGTGACTATATATTCTACCTCTCGTCACTACTCTTTACGAGTTTAGACGGGATACTCACTGGGTACATATTTGTTTATATGTACTCATGCTGCACTTNCTACTCTTTACGAGTTTAGACGGGATACTCACTGGGTACATATTTGTTTATATGTACTCATGTTGCACTTTCTTTTCTTTTCTGCACTTGATTGTGCAGGTGTTGAGGCTGATCCGTCTGGTCGTCCGTCTGCTGATAGATACTGATCGCGGTGTCACTCCTTACGGTGAGTTGTCTTCCTGGCATCATCCTGACAGCACCTCTGGAGCCTTCTAGTTTCATTTTGCTCAGTCTTTTGTTCCAGACTGTGGCTTGTATATTTTGTATATATATAGTTCAGTTGTTGTATCTATGTAGCCGCTCGTTGACACTGTGACACTAGTCCTGGCACACACTTGTTGTAGTTATGTTGGGATTCGGGTGGCGACTCTAAAAATCAATAAATCCAAAATCGAATAATGTCACTTTAATTGGAAAAACTCCCTAATCTCACCCTTACCCGGGGAGTGAAAAAAGGAGGTGTGACAAAACTGACCCTTTCCTGATCGATTAGACTGACCGCTGAAGGCACCCCATGTATGAGGTGCACTGGAAACTGGATGTGCATAGTAGGCAACATGAGACCTTGGAATAGGCGGAGCACTATTAGTGTAACGACCCAGCCGGTCGTTTTGTGTGTTGAGACTCTGTTCCCGTGAATGACTCTTTCCATAGCGACTACTCGTGCCTTATGACTTGTGTGGGCAGGTAGTTCGAGATTCGGAAGTGATTTGGCCAGTTCAGGAACACTTGGTTCCTGAAGGCTAGCCTATTTGGCTAATTTTGGTTCCGAGCAGCATTTTGAGCAAACGACCTCGGAATCGAGTTCTGACAGCTCCAGCAGCTCCGGATGATGATTTCGGACTTGGGAGTGTGTTCGCCTCGGGTTTCTGATGACCCGGGAGTATTTCGGCACCTGAATTGGAATTCAGGATTTCATGTGATTTGGAATTCAGCCTGGAATTGGACCTCGTGATATCATGGTCCGAATGGAATTCCGGAACTGGCAATAGTTCCGTACAGTCATTTATGACTTGTCCGCAAAATTTGGGGTCATTCCGAGCAGTGTAGACCCGTTCGGCGTATTGATGAGCCGTTGAAATTTTTCTTGAAATCCTAAGTTTGATCTAAGGGGTTTTGGAGAGTGATTCTTGGTTTGAATGATGTTTCTAGTGTTCTGAGAGCTCGAGCAAGTCCGTCATGTGATTTGGGACTTGTTGGTATAATTTGTCGAGGGCTCGGGTGGGCCCAGGGGTCTCCCGGACCCCGACCGGGGTCAAAAACCAGCAATTGAACTGCTGGTGGGAATTTACTGGTGTGACCGCACCTGCGGTCCATGAGCCGCAGGCGCGAGGTTCGCACCAGCGGAATTCTCTAATATCTCTAAAGGTAAGAACTGAGCCCACTGACCCCCGAAATCAATCACACATGCCATGAGCATATCCTCTAATATCTAAATTGTACGCTCTGACTGGCCATTAGTCTGAGGGTGAAATGATGAACTAAGGTCTATCAGAGTACCCATCTCGCTGTGCAAGGCTCTACAGGAGTGCGAAGTGAACTGAGGACCTCAATCTGAGATGTTAGATACCGGCACAACATGCAGTCGGACAATCTCTCTCATGAAAATCTGATCCAGCCTCTCTGAAATATAAGTAGTAGCCACAGGAATGAAATGCGCTGATTTGGTCAGTCTATCCACAATGACCCAAACCGCGTCAACCTTCCACAATGTCCGAGACAACCCAACCACGAAGTCCATGGTGATGCACTCCCATTTCCACTCAGGAATGGGCATTTGCTGGAATAAGCCTCCTGGCCTCTGGTGCTCGTACTTGACCTGCTGACAGTTAAGACACTTGGCTACATACTGCACAATATCCTTCTTCATCCGCCTCCACCAGTAATGCTGCCTCATATCACGGTACATCTTCGTCGCCCCTGGATGAATAGAATACCTCGAACTGTGCGCCTCTGATAGAATCCTCTCCCTCAGGACATCAATATCTGGAACACACAACCGGCCCTGAAGTCTCAGAACCCCATCCTCTCCTAAGGTACATCCTTGGCCCTACCCTGGACCACGGTATCTCGAAGTTGTGCTAAACACGGGTCATCAAACTAACGAGCCTTGATCTCTCCGAATAACGAAGACTGAGAAACCACATGAGCTAGAACTCGACGAGGCTCAGAAAGATCCAATCTCACCAGGAGATGTGCCAAGGACTAAATGTCCAAGGCTAGAGGTCTCTCCTCCACTCCAATGTAAGCTAAACTGCCCATACTCGCTGCTCTCCTGCTCAAAGCATCTGCCACTACATTCGCCTTGCCCGAGTGGTACAAAATAGTAAGATCATAGTCTTTTAACAACTCAAGACATCTTCGCTGCCTCAAATTAAGGTCCTTCTGCTTAAATAAATGTTGCAAACTGCGATGGTCAGTGTAGACCTCACAAGACACGCCATATAAGAAGTGCCGCCAAATCTTCAAAGCATGAACAATCGCTGCCAACTCCAAGTCGTGCACATGAAATTTCTTCTCATGAACCTTCAGCTGGCGTGAAGCATAAGCAATAACCCTGCCATCCTACATCAGCACACACCCCAATCCGACGCATGAAGCGTCACAATATACAGTATACATCCCTGACTCAGAAGGTAATGATAGAACTGGCGCTGAAGTCAATGCTGCCTTGAGCTTCTGAAAGCTCGCCTCACAATCGTCTAACCATCGAAACGGGGCATTCTTCTGAGTCAATCTGGTCAATGGGACTGCAATAGAAGAAAACCCCTCCACGAACCGACGGTAATAGCCTGCTAAACCCAGAAAGCTCCTTATCTCTTAAGCTGAGGTAGGACGCGGCCAACTCTGAGCTGCCTCTATCTTCCGAGGATCAACCTTGATACCCTCTCCTGAAACCACATGCCCCAGGAATTCCACGGACTCCAGCCAAAACTCGCACTTGGAGAACTTAGCATATAAATTATGCTCTCGCAAGGTCTGAAGCACAACTCTCAAATGCTGCTCGTGCTCAACCAAGCTCCGCGAGTAGATCAATATATCATTAATGAAAACAATAACAAAGGAGTCGATATACGGCCTGAATACCATATTCATCAAGTCCATAAATGTTGCTGGGGCATTAGTCAAGCCAAAGGACATCACTAGAAACTCATAATGGCCATATCTGGTGCGAAAAGCAGTCTTCGGAACATCAGAAGCCCGAATCTTCAGCTGGTGATAGCCTGACCTCAGATCAATCTTAGAGAACACACGAGCACCCTGTAGCTGATCAAACAAATCATCAATGCGCGGTAGAGGGTACTTATTTTTGATGGTCACTTTATTCAACTAGCGGTAATCAATGCACATCCGCATGGACCCATCCTTCTTCTTCACAAATAAGACTGGAGCACCCCACGGCGACACACTTGGCCTGATGAATCCGTTGGCCAATAACTCCTCAAGCTGCTCCTTCAACTCTTTTATCTCCTTAGGAGCCATACGATACGGAAGAATGGAAATAGGCTGAGTATCTTGAGCCAAATCAATACAGAAGTCAATATCTCGATCTGGAGGCATGCCTGGAAGATCTGTAGGAAACACATCTGGAAACTCCCGAACAACCGGTACTGAATCAATGGTAGAAGACTCGACGGTGGTGTCCCGCACATAAGCAAGGTAAGACAAACACCCTTTCTCGACCATGTGCCGAGCCTTCATAAAAGAAATGACCATGCTGGATGCACTAGCTGAAGAACCCCTCCACTCCAATCTCGGCGACTCAGGCATGGCTAACGTAACTGCCTTGACATGGCAATCCAACACAGCATGATAAGGAGATAGCCAATCCATGCCCAAAATAACCTCGAAATCAACCATATCAAGCAATAACAGGTCGGCCCTGGTCTCAAGCCCACAAAAAGCAATCACACAAGCTCGGTAGACCCGGTCTACCACTACAGAATTGCACACAGGAGTGGACACATACAAAGGAGAACCCAAGGTCTCACAAGGAACATCCAGAGAATGGGCAAATAATGCTGAGATATATGAATATGTAGACCCTAGATCAAATAGCACCGAAGCCTCTCTACCACAGACCGAAATAATACCTGTAACAATCCTTTACCAGACCATAAGGGCGGAGGTATCCATATGATTGAGATAGAAGATGGTTGGGATCCCGAGGGGTCAATCGGGTTGATCGTAGAAGGCGATGACCCAACGGAACCTGCAGTTACTCTCCACCCGATCATAGTCCAGATTCAACCATCTGAGAATGCTGAGGTGAATATGTCTATCCCACTTGAGTTTAAAGCAGCACCGCCTGCAAAGGCGAAGGCACCAGTGCCAATTGAGGTTGATTTCGTGTCTCTGGAAAATGCACCCGCACCCTTCGAGGTTGCAGTCTTGCTGCCCAAAACCCGTGTGCCATTTGAAGTAAGGATAGTCGCACCAGTTTCGGTGGCGATGTCAACCACGCCACCTTTCTATTGCTATCCTTGGTATTATACAGCCGAGGCGAGAAGGAAAAGTAAAAGCGGGTCTGAAGAATCCATCGCATCACAGGGTATGACAAGAACTGGTAGAGTCTATACCCCTGAGCATCTGGCCGAGTCAAGCAAGCAGGCTGCCAACCGGCCTCCCCTCATTGAGACAAGTTCAGATGATCTTTGAGGGAAAATACAGGCTAAAGAATATTCGGACATCGACCAACTGAACAAGACACCATCACAGATCCATTCTCTCTATGCTGCAGAACTCTAAGACACACAGAAGCGCTTTGCTGAAAGTGTTGAGTGAAGCCTATGTACCGAACAACATCACTAGCGAGGAAATGGTGACCTGACGAGGTAAGAGAGGACTAGTTGTCCCTTATGTTCCTCTTGTTTCATTGAGAAAGAGATTAAAAAGTTGATCCTGAAGATTTGCTTTTAACTCTAAAACTTTTCTTCGACATCACCTGGTAGAAATTAATCCTTAAACTTCAGAACTTCTTGTTCTTCGTAGCGCTTCTCCTCCAGCTCCCTCTTCTGTCGTACATGTGGTAGGCCGAGTATTGGAAAGCCACAAAATCACTTTTCACGAAGACGAGTTGCCACCTGAGGGATTGGGGCATAACAAGGCTCTGCACATCACCGTGATATGCGAAGATTATTTCATAACCAGGATTCTTATCGACGGAGGGTCCAGTCCTAACATATGTCCGCTGATAACACTCAAGAAGTTGGGTAAGGGACTACATGAGATAAAGGACGGAGCGATCAACGTTAAAGCCTTCGACGGTTCTCAAAGGTCTAACATGGGAGAGATCAGTCTATGCTTACAGATGGGAAACCTGGTTCGAGGTAGACTTTCAGGTGATAGATATCCGGCATCTTAAAATTTGCTGTTAGGACGACCATAGATCCATGTCGCTGGGGCTGTGTCCTCAACGCTGCATCATGTAGTAAAGTTCGAGTGGAACCATCAGGAGGTAATCATTCACGGCGATGGTAGAAACCCTATCTATAGCCTTCAGACTATTCCTCTGATCAATGGAAGAAGAAAGCTCGGTTGAGGAACCTACCACCATATCGAGCGGGTCAATGTTGTCGACAAGGACCAATGGTGGGATAGCAAGATTGCAAGTATGATGAATTGGCGAGGGTATGAGCCTGTCAAGGGACTCGGCAAGAACCTTCAGGGGATCTCCAAACCCATCAAGCTCAAGAAACATGGTACCACTTTCGGTCTAGGGTATGAATACACATGGGAAGAATTCAAAAACTAGTCGCCCCCATGGCGCGGTCACTATTACCCCTTGGATCAGCCCATAACTCATTTAGAGCAGACTTTCCAGCAGGTTGATGTCATCTATGGGACCGATGAAGAAGAAGCATTGGCGGCAATGAGGAACTTGTTTCTAGACGACGGGGACATGGATTTATGTGTTGTTCTCGAGGAGGAGGGGGAGGAAGGCCCTTCCATACAGGCATTGAGCAGAGGAGCTCGTCTCAAGAAGTGGTCCATCCGGACGACCAAAGCCCGTCGAGCCTCGGGGTAGCAAGGCTAAAAACAAGCATTTACTGTTTTATTTACTAAGTGATTTTCCCTTTCTACATTTTTTCCATTCCTGCAATAAGATTTTCGATGTTCAAAACAATTATTCAATTTATCAAAGCATTTTTAATTTCCTTTTGAATCTTATATTTATTTGCTCTTGTTTTCTCCTATTACTTTATCTATGCAACATTACTATTACTTATCTTGATGAACCGATGACTGTGACGTGCAATGAGACAACGCAGCAAACGGACATTGATTTAGAGGAAGATGATTTACCCGACGAGATTGTCAAGGAAATTGAGAACTTTGAGAACAGACCTAAGTCCAACCTGGACGAGACTGAAGTTATCAATCTGGGGAATTCAGAGAACGTCAAGGAAATGCGCATCAACATTCATTTGTCGCCATAAGAAAAGAAGTAATACACAGAGTTTTTGAAGGAGTATGAGGACATATTCGCCTGGTCGTTTGATGACATGACTGGTCTAAGTACATCTATTGTGGCTCACAAACTACCAACCAATCCAATGTGTCCACCGGTAAAGCAAAAGCTCAAAAAGTTCAAACCCGACATGAGTTTGAAAATCAAAGAAGAAGTTACCAAGCAGATCAACACCAAAGTTCTTCGGGTAGTTGAGTACCCGACATGGTTAGCTAACATTGTACCTGTGCCGAAGAAGGATGGGAAGGTCAGAGTCTGTGTCGACTACCGGGATCTCAACCGGTCCAGTCCGAAAGATGACTTCCCTTTGCCAAATATACACATTCTGATTGACAACTGCGCCATACATGAGTTACAATCATTCGTAGATTGCTTCGCTGGTTATCATCAAATTTGGATGGATGAAGAAGGTGCTGAGAAAACGGCGTTCATTACGCCATGGGGAGTGTATTGTTACAAGATGATGCCATTCGACCTAAAGAACGCAGGGGCCACCTACATGAGGGCTATGACCACCATATTCCACGACATGATTCACAAAGAGATTGAGGTATATGTGGACGACGTAATTATCAAATCAAAGAAAGCTACTGATCACATGGAATATTTGAGGAAGTTCTTCAATAGGTTGAGAAAATACAATTTGAATCTGAACCTTGAGAAGTGTGCATTCGGAGTTCCTGCTGGGAAATTACTGAGGTTCATTGTAAGCCGCCGGGGAATAGAATTGGATCCATCCAAAGTCAAAGCCATTCAGGAATTGCCACCACCGAAGAACAAGAAAGATGTTATGAGTTTCCTGGGGTGACTTAATTACGTCAGTCGATTCATAGCACAATCTACAGTCATTTGTGAATCATCTTCAAGATGCTAAAGAAGGATGTCGCAACCAAGTGGACCGAGGATTGTAAAAAAGCTTTTGACAGAATCAAGGAGCATTTGTCAACACCGTCAGTTTTGGTACCGCCTGAGCCAGGTAGACCTCTGTTACTCTACCTTGCGGTACTGGATGAAGCTTTCGGTTACGTTCTTGGGCAACATGACAAAACAGGAAGAAAGGATAAAGCGATCTACTACCTCAGCAAGACGTTCACCCCACATGAGGCCCGTTATTCTTTATTGGAACGCACTTGTTGTGCTTTGAATTGGGTCGCCCAGAAGCTAAGGCACTACTTTTGTGCCTACACAACTTACCTCATATCCAGGATGGATCCACTAAAGTACATCTTTCAGAAGCCCATGCCTACTGGCAAGCTAGCCAAATGGCAAATCCTGTTGAGCGAGTTCGACATTATTTACATAAATCAAAAGGCTGTCAAAGGATAGGCACTAGCAGACCATCTTGCTGAGAATCCTGTGGACGGAAAATACGAACCCCTGAAAACGTATTTTCCCGATGAAGAGGTATCATTCGTAGGAGAATACATTGTAGAATCCTACGACGGTTGGAGGATGTTCTTTGATGGAGCAGCAAACTTCAAAGGGGTTGGTATTGGAGCAGTCCTGATATCAGAAATCGGTCAGCATTATCTGATATCCGCAAAACTCAGATTTCCCTGCACAAACAATATGGCTAAACATGAGTCCTGCATCTTAGGGCTCAACATGGCCATCAACATGAACGTCAAGAGTTGTTAGTGATTGGTGACTCAGACTTACTAGTACACCAGGTACAAAGAGAATGAGCAACCAAGAACTCCAAGATTTTGCCATATCTACATCATGTACAGGAGATGAGAAAGAGATTCACAAAGGTAGAATTTTGGCATGTCCCCACAATCTAGAATGAGTTCGTTGATGCTTTGGCTACTCTGTCATCCATGATCCAACATCCAGATAAGAATTTCATTGATCCTATTCCAGTGAAAATCCACAATCAGCCCGCTTATTGTGCCCATGTCGAAGAAGAAGCAGACGGAAATCCTTAGTTCCATGATCTCAAGGATTACTTGGAAAAGGGAGAGTACCCAGAGCTTACAAATACCACTCAGAAACGCACACTTCGGAGATTGTCCAACAATTTCTTTCAAAGCGGAGGAATCCTGTATAGGAGGACTCCTGATTTGGGGCTATTAAGGTGTGTTGACGCAAAGGAAGCATCAAAATTATTGGAGGAAATTCACACAGGGATCTGCGGCCCACATATGAACGTGTTTCTATTAGCAAAGAAGATACTTCAAGCCGGTTATTTCTGGATGACCATGGAAACGGACTGCATCCAGTATGTCCAAAAGTTCCACCGCTATCAGGTACATGGGGATATGATAAAGGTACCTCCCAGTGAGCTTAATGAAACAAGTTTACCATGGTTGTTCGCCGCCTGGGGCATGGACGTCATTGGATCAATCGAGCCTGCCGCCTCTAACGGACACAAGTTTATTCTGGTTGCCATTGATTATTTCACCAAATGGGTCGAAGCAACATCCTACAAAGCAGTTACTAAGAAAGTCGTGGCCGATTTCGTCCGCAACCGCATTGTTCGTCGGTTCGGAGTTCCAGAGTCAATCATCACCGATAATGGCTCCAATCTCAACAGTGACCTGATGAAAGCCATGTGTGAAACCTTCAAGATCAAACACAAGAACTCCACAGCTTACAGACCTCAAATGAATGGAGCCGTTGAGGCTGCCAACAAAAACATCAAAAAGATATTGAGAAAGATGATAGAAAAGCATAAGCAGTGGCATGAGAAGTTATCATTTGCTTTGTTGGGGTATCGCACCACAATCTGCACGTCAATCGGGGCAACTCCTTATATGCTGGTGTATGGTACAGAAGCCGTTATTCCTGCCGAAGTTGAGATTCCATCTCTGAGAATCATACAAGAAGCTGAGCTCAGCGACGCAGAATGGGTAAGGAGCCGTTATAAGAAACTGGCCCTCATAGACGGAAAGAGAATGAACGCAGTCTGTCATGGCCAATTATATCATAATAGAATGACCAGAGCCTTCAACAAGAAAGTCAAACCGAGACAATTCACACCAGGGCAATTGGTGCTAGAGAAAAGCTTTCCACATCAAGACGAAGCCAAAGGGAAATTCTCTCCCAACTGGCAAGGCCCGCACATGGTTCATAGAGTGCTGACAGGAGGAGCACTTATACTTGCAGAAATGGATGGAGAAGTCTGGCCAAAGCCGATCGACTCAGATGCAGTCAAGCGCTACTATGTGTAACTCTTTATGCTTTTCTCAAATGATGTAACTGAACTACGCCTGACCTGATTCCCGTTTAAGAGGGGATACGTAGACAGCCCTATGGGTTCGGTCAAATTTTAATAAAAATTTCATTTCCCCCACGAATAGAAACTAGGGCAGAATTTTGAGGAGGGACCTCAAAATTCCGGAGCAAGTCTAGCCCAAGCGTCGCACGGGAAGCAGCCAGAAGCATTCACCCATCAAACTGGGGCAGAATTTTGAGGAAGACCCTCAAAATTCCGTAGCAATAGAGGTTGCAATGTCTTGAACCGCGTCGTGGTCGTCGTTTCATCTAAAGAAAATTATTTTAAATTATATGTTATATTTGTATAAAACCATGCATATTTATTTCTCGAAACAACTTGTTTAGCAACGCTACCCCTGTGATACAAACAAAGTTATCATTATCAAGAAAACAGGCCAAGCCAAGCAAAGCCAGCGAGGATGCGAACTAACCCTCCCCTTTACAGAACTCACGATTTTTCTTTGGATGCAGGCACAAAGACGGCAAAAGCCCAAAACATATTATTATCCCCCGCAGGACGTATATATCTCAAAGACACGCTCTCAAACTCGTCGCACATGCCGACGCTTATTATCATCGCAAAACAACGCTTCATTCACAACAATGGTATCACCGTAGTTTATCATCAGCTAAGAACCCTTACTGTCATGTTATTTCCTGCATTGCATAAGGCTACCATTCTGCCTTCCGGGGTTCCACGCTACCTCCCCCTGCTTTTATCTCCTGCATTGCATAAGGCTACCATTCTGCCTTCCAAGGTTCCACGCTACCTCCCCCTGCATTTTATTTCCTGCATTGCATAAGGCTACCATTCTACCTTCTGAGGTTCCATGCTACCTCCCCCTGCATTTTATTTCCAGCATTGCATAAGGCTACCATTCTGCCTTCCGAGGTTCCACGCTACCTCCCCCTGCATTTTATTTCCAGCATTGCATAAGGCTACCATTCTGCCTTCCGAGGTTCCACGCTACCTCCCCCTGCATTTTATTTCCTGCATTGCATAAGCCTATCATTCTTCCTTCCGAGGTTGCATGCTACCTCCCATCTACTTTTTCGGAGCAACCACCTTTCATGACATTACTTATTCTTGCTTCCTTTTAGGCTAAGATTTGCCCCTCTTTTCTTTTGAAAATCGCAAGACTAAACTCTGTCTTGTTAGCATCATACTACTACATCCTTCATGGGCTGAAATATCGCCAACTTGTCCAAGGGCATCATCGTTCAGAGGCACCATCTTCAGGTCCCGAGAACATCATTTCATGGCCCGAGGATCTCTTTTATTCAACTTGCATATTTCAAAGGCATCATGGTTCGGAGGCACCATCCTCATGGCCCGAGAACATCATTTCATGGCCTGCGAATCCCGCATCAAGCGATTCATGGCCCAGGACATCATGGTCTAAGGAAATCATCCTCAATTGTCCAAAGACAACATTCATAGTCTGACGGGAACCTGCATCATGTTTATACTACGCACAATATACGCTTGTTATTTATTTGAAGGTAACCCGGCCGGGACAGCCAGCTAGGCAGGATCGAACCGCTCCGGTTCCCCAAACGACCCCGTAGGACCTTCCTATTTCTACCTTACCTCGCACGTTGCGTCCGTCCTTGTAAAACGTCATCCGTAAACTTCACCGGTGATTCCGGAACTACATATGGCCTGATTCCTGTAAAACCAGGGATATGTAGGCAGCTCAGTATGCTATTTTCCTCCATTAGAATCCAATTATTTCACAAATTAGCCAATTGGGTCTCGTTTAATTTTTAATTACAGTGATTTTACAATTATATCCCAATTGAATACTTTGTATTGTTTTAATTCGAAACTTATGCATTTTTTACACTTAATATTATTTAATTACTGTAGTTTAACCTATTTAAACTTAATTTCATTTTTTATACAATTATTAGCTATTTTTACTAATCATTTATCTACTTTTTATGGGTATTTAATAATTAGCCCCCTTTTATTTAAAACATGGCCAAAATTATACCCAATCCATCTAATTTCATTAAAGAATTAACCCCAGCCCAAACCCAATTCCATACCCGGCCCAACCCCGAATCAATCTGAGCCGTTGATCAAATTAGATCAACGACCCAGATTTTCCTTACCTTAATTAATTCAAACGACCCCCCTCACCAACCCATCATTTCTGTCGAGACCCTTCATCTCTCTATCTCTCATCTCTCTCTCTCTCTAAGTCTCTAGAGACTTCTGTCTCTCCGTCTTCGATAAAGCTCCTCCGCCTTCCTCCGGCCATCTCCGACCACTATCCTTTCGACTACAAGCCCCCATGATGTCTCCTCCTTCATCTCTAAAGCCCTCGAGGGTCTGGGCCCTGCCGACTTGCACCTGGGGCTCCTTCTTTGGTTGTTTCCGACCTCTCCGGTGGGGTTTTGGACACGACCACGCCATATCCACCACGATCTTTGAGTTTCACGGCAGGTTCTCCGGTTATCTTTGATTCTCCCTAAAACCCTAATTTTTGCCTAAACCTCTCAGATCTCTGGTATTTTAACGATTCGAGCCTATTTCTTTATGTTTCACATTGTTCTTGACTCAGTCTTTAAAAATCTTCAATTTTTAAACGTTTTACTTCCTTTTTAAAACTAGGGTTTCTCAGAACCTTTTTATGCTTGTTTTAAACTGATTTTATCCTTGCTTTTAAGTCTGTTCTCTGTATATCATGATGATTATGTGATTTTACTATCTTTTATCTTGCTTGTGTTAAAAACCCTAATTTTCTCTAGACTTCTATGTTTGGTTCTGTATATTGGCATGACTGCTCGTTTCTCATTGCTTAAGTTTCTGTGGTTATCTGCCTCAAACATGTTTACGGAGTCCTATCAGCTTAACTCATACCACCACTATGTGCTTATGTCTATCTCGATTGTTCAGACTTGCATCTTTCTACTAGCACTTATTTAACCTGCTTGCTCACTATGTCTGGTCATTCTTGTCTATTTATATGATGAATATAGAATTGTGGCTCCTTCTTTGATTGATTCCGGATTCCATATTTTGGGGTTTGATTGACAGGTTTTCCTTTGAACCCTCAATCTCTATTCACAATTAACATATTCGCCTGTGGTACTTTATTCTTATTGTCTATTTCCTTAATTAGAATATTTTTTGAACTTAGCCTTGATTGCTTACTTTGTACTTAATTAACTTTGATCATTTCCTTATTCAGTCGTGTGCTGACTTTATTTTACTTTATATGCTATATGTCTTACCGTTTGAGTTTTTAAATCCCTTGACTTAAGGGAATCGTGTCTTAATTTTCACACTGATTTATTCTGACTTCTTTTATTACCATGCCATTGTGATTCTTACCATACTTTGCTACTCGTTTTTCAACTATAAAAAGCCTTAGTTTTTCACAAACACAGGGACAAACTTGTGATTAAGAACTCTCTCTCCCATTAAATCACTCTGCTCTATTATTCTAGTCTTTTGTTCTTGAAAACTTTTAGCCGGCTATAAGCCTAGGCTAATCATTGTGCCCTTTCTCTTGCTCTTTCATTTTGCTTGCTTCCTTTTCACTGGTATGTCCTACTTTAAATTTTAACGTTTCACCAACAACATGATTTTCTACTTGTTTCAATTCTTATTGTTCTTAATCTGTTTCTACTTATGGTTCTTCTGTGAAACCTGTAATTAGAATACACTCAGCATGTTATTATCCCCTTATCAAGTGTGTTTTGGTCATATCTATTAACTGCTTTCACAATTGTGTTATACCTCAATCCCCTGACCCTCTTTAAGTGACTCCTTTATGGCTGGTTTATGGCTATGACAGAGTAAGCAATCTCTGAGCATGTCCAAACCATTCCTAAATCCTTATTTGAATTGTTACAGTTATATGTTCTACATGTCCCCACTCCCATTGATCCCTGATTGTAGTATCTGAACCTGTTGTGATTTTGTGTGTACTTTAAACGTTATTCTAGACTACTGCTTACCTGTCTCCTCTAAAAAAGAAACTTTTTTTTTTCAAACTGACTCCTTGGTTTATGAACTCTCTTTCAAACTCTTCTATTTTTCAAACTCATTTCTGGCACTTCACACTATTCCTAGAAGCTTAGGTTCCACCCCCTCAGCGTGAGCATTGCTTAGGGAACCTCGTTAGTTCCCTCTGAACTTTGACACACTGGGGGTGGTACTTCCACACTGCACATGATTAAAGTCTTGGCAATATTGTCTGGGTACGAGCATTGGCCAGGGACCCACGAGGGCCTTAGGGAACTTTGACGCACCCGAACTATGAAGGGCTGTGAAACTCGAAAGGATTGAGGTTGGAAGATATGGGCCTGATTGAAGGCTCCCTATAGAAGTAGCTTCTTATTTTCCTTTCAGTAATGTAATTTATTATCTTGGGTTTGTAATAATATGTAAATAACCACTTGGGGCTGGATAGTGAATATGGGAGGGGACTATGCATGTTTGATATATTATGGGTAGAAATCATGATTATAGGATTTACTTCACCTATGTGTGTAATAGTATCATGCGTAGGACATGCTTGCCATGCATTAGAAGCCATGTTTAGGTTGTTTACTTCAGCATCTCTACCATACTCATGTTTATCTTAAAAATCTTGTTCACAGTTAAATAACTATAAGGACAGTTGATGTAATGTTATTGCCTCTGCATTTTCACAAATACCACATCTAGAAATCATGTCTTAGGTTTCATAATAACAGTCAAGTATCAATGTGTGCATTAGATACCATGTTACCCTAGGATCTACTTTCAGGATGTCTATCTCATGTTTGTATGTTAAGTACTCTGCTGAACATCTAGAAAGGCACGTACTAGGTTTAATCACGCCATTGTATTGCTCGTGTATCTGATAACCTCGCTGAAATATGTTCAATGGTTGGAAAAACGTTTTTCTGCATTTTAACTAAAACCGGTTTCATGCTTAATATTCTATATGCGTGCTCAGATACCATACCCATCGGATTTTTGTTCTCACCACATGTCTTTTAAAATCAAGTTTAAAGACTTGCATTTCCACTGATTTTGTAAAATGAATAGTCAGTATACCTATTCGGACGCCTTGGCAAACCTTAGGCCTAATACTTATTAAAACCAAAATCAACTGTTTTATGTATTGCCTGTATCAACATGGTCTTCAAAACCAATCCCCCTTTTCCGAAATCCCTTAGAACTTTGTTGTTTGTTACTACCCTCAACTCATGCTTTGCTTATGAACTGTCGGATTTTCAAAACATTTACCCTTTTTCTGAAATACGTACCAAATCCTTCTGTTTATTTAAATCCCTGATCTACTTTCAAACTACTGGTTTCTAAAATTATTCACTCACTCCACTTCTACTAAAATTCATTTAAACTGCTGACCCCTGCTCTGTTTTGAACTACTAGATTTCCAAAATCAGTCACTCCCTTCTGTAAATCACTCTGCTTATTTTTTAAAAATCCTGCTTTGCCTTCAAATTACTAAGTCTTCAAATCATTCATTCCCTTTGCTAAAACTCATTGAAGCCTACTGTTTCATACTCAAACTTCCTGTTTTAAGTTCTGACTTTGAGGCCTTTAGTGTGTTTGAGACGTGCCATCTTACGTGTTTATTTGTGGAGGGATGTATGAGCCCCCTTAACTGTTTATGTGAATCCCTTACGTGCAAGTCCTAATTTTTTTATCAATCGCTTAGAATTTTACCTTTGAAACCTAAGGGTTCAGCCCAGTACTCACCTTGTAGGATTAGTAGTCCTAAACACCCTCCCGGACTAATAGAATGGGACAGGTAATGGCACGCAATAAGCTTTCGTGACCAACACACGCGTTTCTAAATGCCTTTGCAGGGTGGGAAGGGTAGAATACGGATATGATGACCAATGCGCTAATACCACGTATAGCTCTGACTATCGGGTATTGCATTGATGTGATCCGTATTACTTCAAACCTAGGATAATTCTCTCAAATGTTTTACCCTAATGTTTTTCCAAAACCTTTAATAAAGATTTTATACTTGTTTGAAATCCCCTCTTACATGTGCCTTGTTTGCTATTTGTTTACCGTCCAAATTCACAAAACTACTTGGCTGGGACCCACAGTTGTGGATCTTGAGGGGTGCCTAACACCTTCCCCTTAGGATAACTTCAAGCCCTTACCCAATCTCTGGTAATGCAAACTAGTTTATGAGTTAGTTATTCTAGGTGCCCTAACGCACCATAAAATCATTAGGTGACGACTCTTCCTTAAACCTTTTCCTTTAAGGAGTTGTCCAGAATGTCATGAAACCCGATCTCCGTGTACCTAACCCGTGCAAGGAAAAAGGGGGGCGCAACAACTTGGTGTTCTGATGACCACGACACAGAGAAGAGAGGAAGCAATGGTCTTGTTACACCCCATATTTTTGTACGTGAGAGTACATTGTAAGTTAATTGATGTAAGCGCATAAATAAGATTATATTTGGAAGCATATATAGTAAGTTAATAATGTTACCTTGGAGGTTACAAATATTTAAGATCATGAATAACGATTACCAATATGGTTGTAAAGCTTAGAAGCAAAACCAATTGAATAAAATAAGTTTTGTCGAAAGTCGATGAGTTTGGAATGTTACAACATGTAATTTAGGGTGAGACTATGGTTTGTTACATGATATGGAGGTTATTATATGAGTTATTTTTATCGTATTATAGTCGTGTGCTACGTTTTGAAGTCAAGCAAGTTGTGGAACAAAAGTCTGCAAAGGTCTTCACAAGTTACACTCCTAATGTGCTTAAATTAGGTCAAATATAACTGAGGTTTTCTCCTAATATACTTGTAATTATTGGATGATATACAACCAAAATTAAGATCTATGAGCCTAGTTTCCAACACATTAAACCGTTCATCAATACGACATAGGAGTAGAGAGATATTTGCAGTTACGCGAGACTGCGCAAACATCATAAGTGACAAGTAGGTGGATCACTAGAGCTTTTTGAGAAATACATTTTATATGTTATATGAGGTCTTATTGGGACATATTATATAAAAAATTTAAGGTCTTGTAATTTAGTTTCCAATGCTCTTAACCGTTCATTCATCCGACGTCGGGATAATATAAGCGTCGGAAGATTGACCAATCCTAGGGCGCCAAACTAGCACCTCTTTGACTTTTCCAAAATTGATATATATGTGTCTTAGGTCGGCTTTCTCTTCATTTTTCAGCATATAACGACCAGAGAACACCCATAAACATAACCTCAAGCTATCTTCTAGGGTTTCAAAGAATATGATCATCCCGGGCATGAAATCGAGAAGCGATAACATGAAAACGATTCCTACGACGTAAGTGTCATTATACCGCCTCTCCTTATTATTTGTAGTTAGAGTTTTGGAAGGTAATTCATAGTTAAGAAACATCTAATATATTTATTTAAGTGTTTAAATATCAAGCAAGGTTGATAAATGTGTTTTCTAATAGTTAGAACTCACGGGACGGTGATCGGAAGACGTGAGTTCGAGTTATTTGACTTGTAGAGGACTGTTTTGTGGACTGTTTTGTGTTGCTGTTGGGCTGCGAGTTTTACTACTGTTTTTTGGAGTTTTGGAGGAGGAAGGGTATGGAGAAACACCATATAGATGTAGGGTTGTGGGCTGGTCGTTCGTTGTAACATTTCCGAGTCGTTTGACACGACTACAGTGGTCGTCTAATGTATGAAGTGTTTAGGTTGTGTGGGGACTATTTTGGGAGGCTCAATATGGTTATTATTGATGTCGTTTGTTCTGTTTGGTGATTTTTTTGACTTCTATGAATTCATATATATAGGGGAGGTGCTGTCCGTTTCATCATAAAATAGGTTGTGGCCGATACATAATAGTTATGACGCTTAAACGATAACGATAGTGTCGTTTCTTATTGTAGAATAAGGAGTTGTGAAATTTGCGTAGCTTGAGGTTGGGTCAGTATATAAAAGGTATGTGATGCTATCCCTTTCCTTCTTTTGCACGACTCCGATTGTACATAATTCAATGAACGAGCTTCCAAA
>ML289012.1:4203-36251 GCA_005239495.1 Nicotiana undulata
TGGTGACTTGGTGTTTTACTGGTTTGTGGAATTGTGAACCTGTTCTGTGTGTTTATATTACTCAGACTGTGTTTATTTTCATTACTACTGAGTTGGCGTACTCATAAAGACTCCATGTGCCTCTGTGCACAGATCCAGGTACTAGCTTGCAGCAGTAGCTGACGCAGGTTCGATAACAACATTTCACGGGGTTTCGAGGTAGCTGTCCAGCGTCCACAACTTCTCCATTTCCCNTTACTACTGAGTTGGCGTACTCATAAAGACTCCATGTGCCTCTGTGCACAGATTCAGGTAGCGATTTGGAGCAGTAGCTGCCTTGTTCGTTAGCAGCAGTTCACGGGATTTCGAGGTAGCTGTACAGCGTCCACAGCTTCTCCATTTCCCTTCCCTATTTAGCTTTAGTATTTGATTCAGAGACATATATTATAGTTTTAGCAGAGTTAGATTTATTTATTCTTAGATGCTCATGCTTATTATTTAATTGTGAACTGTTATAATTGAACAAAAGCGTAGTAATGTGATGGTTAGCTAGCCTAGTTCCACGATAGGCTCCATCACGTCCTGTTAGGATTTGGGGTCGTGACAACCGGCAACTGAATAAGGTAATAGTGAAGAACAGGTACCCATTGCCCCGCATTGATGATGTATTTGACCAGTTAAAGGGTGCTAGGGTGTTCTCCAAGATTGATCTTCGTTCGGGCTATCATCAGTTGAAGATTCGGGAGCCGGACATCCTGAAGACTGCCTTCAGGACCAGATATGGCCACTATGAGTTCCTTGTTATGTCTTTTGGGCTGACCAATGCCCCAACATCCTTTATGCACCTGATGCACAGCGTATTTTAGTCGTAGCTTGATACTTTTGTCATCGTGTTCATTGATGACATTCTGGTATATTCTCAGTCCCAGGAGGACCATGAGCAACATTTGAGGATTGTACTTCAGACATTGAGGGAGAGGAAGTTGTACGCCAAATTTTCTAAGTGTGAATTTTGGATTGATTCTATGGCATTCTTAGTCCATGTGGTATCTTCGGATGGGATCAAGGTAGACCCGAAGAAGGTAGAGGCGGTGCAGAGTTGGCCTAGACCTTCTTCAGCTACTGAGATCCGCAATTTCCTCGGTTTGGCTGGGTATTATCGCCATTTTGTTGAGGTATTTTCATCCATCTCAGCGCCCATGACCAGATTGACCTAGAAGGGTGCACGTTTTATATGGACTGAGGAGTGTGAGGAGAGCTTTCAGAAGCTCAAGACAGCCATGACTACAGCTCCAGTGTTAGTGCTACCCACAGGTTCAGGGTCATATACAGTCAATTGTGATGCTTAGAGGATTGGACTGGGAACAGTGTTGATGCAGGACGGTAGGGTGATTGCCTGCGCGTCCAGACAATTGAAGGTGCATGAGAAAAACTACCATGTTCATGATCTCGAGTTGGCAGCGATTATTCACGCCCTGAAGATATGGCATCATTATTTATAGTTCCCTATGAGATATTCACGGATCACCGGAGTTTGCAACACATATTCAGGCAGAAGGATCTCAATTTTCGCCAGCGTAGGTGGTTGGAGTTACTCCAGGATTATGACATCACTATACTATACCACCTAGGAGAAGGCCAATGTGGTGGCCAGCGCCTTGAGTCACCGGGCGGAGAGTTTGGGTAGTTTGGCATATCTTCGTGTAGCTGAGAGGCCCTTAGCCTTGGATGTTCAATCCTTATCCAGTCAGTTCGTGAGACTGGATCTTTTTGAGCCTTACCAGGTAATTTGCTTGTGTTGTTTCTCGATCTTCTCTTTATGACTGCATTTGGGAGCGCCAGTACAAGGATCCCAACCTTCGGGCTCTTCAGGATAGAGTTCGGCAGGGTGATTCTAGAGATGTAACCATAGATGATGATGGTGTGATGAGGATGTAGAGCCGGATTTGTGTCCCCAATGTAGATGGACTTCGGGAGTTGATTCTTAAGGAGGCCCATAGCTCGCGGTATATCATCCATCCGGGTACCGCGAAGATGTACCAGGATCTGAGACAGCACTATTGGTGGCGAAGGATGAAGAAGGATATATCGGAGTTTGTAGCCAAGTGTCTCAATTGTCAGCAAGTCAAATGTGAGCATCAGAGACCGGGAGGATTACTTGAGCAGATTAAGCTTCCAGAGTGGAAGTGGGAGCGTATCACCATGGACTTTGTGGTTGGACTCCCTCGGACCTTGGGGAAGCATGATGCTATTTGGGTGATTGTTGACCGGCTGACCAAATCATCTCATTTCATTCCAGTGTTGACTACATATTCTTCTGAGAGGTTGGCCCAGATCTACATCCGGGAGATAGTCTGGTTGCATGGTGTGCCGGTGTCCATTATATCAGATTGAGGTCCTTAGTTCACCTCGCACTTCTATAGAGCCTTGCATAGTGAGTTGGGTACCCAGATAGATCTCAGTACAGCATTTCACCCCCAGACGGATGGGCAGTCCGAGCGCACGATTTAGATTCTTGAGGATATGTTCCGTGCCTGTGTGATGGATTTTGGAGGGTCATGGGATCGATACTTGCCTCTTGAAGATTTTGCTTATAATAACAGCTACCAGTCCAACATTCAAATGGCGCCGTATGAGGCTTTGTATGGTAGACAGTGCAAGTCTCCAGTAGGATGGTTTGAGCAGGGCGAGGCCCGATTGTTGGGTACAGACTTGGTTCAGGTTGCCCTGGAAAAGGTGAAGGTAATCCAGGAGAGACTTCGCAAAGCTCAGTCCAGGCAGAAGAGTTATGCGGATCGGAAGGGTCGTGACTTGGCATTCATGACTGGTGATCGGGTTTTACTTCGGGTATCGCCTATGAAGGGCGTCATGAGATTTGGGAAGAAGGGTAAGCTGAGTACGAGGTTCATTGGCCCTTTTGAGGTGTTGCAGCGGGTTGGGGCGGTTGCTTATGAGTTGGCCTTGCCTCCCAACCTAGTAGGGGTTCATCAGGTATTCCACGTTCCATGCTCCGGAAGTATCACGGGGATCCGACTCATGTTTTGGATTTCAGCTCAGTCCAATTAGACAAGGATCTATCATATGTTGAGGAGCCTGTGGCCATATTGGACAGGCAGGTCAGGAGGCTCAGATCAAAGAATATTTCCTCAGTCAAGGTTCAGTGGAGGGGTCATCCGGTCTAGGAGGCGACTTGGGAGACCGAGTAGGATATGCGGAGTCAGTACCCTCACATTTTCACAACTTCAGGTATGTTTCTATACTCGTTCGAGGACGAATGATTTTCTTAAGTGGGGGAGAATGTAACGACCCGGTAGGTCATTTTGAGAGTTAGCGCCCCGATACCATAATAAATACTTCTCCAATGTCTATTTATGTTATTGAAACTTGTCGTAGCGTTGAGTGGTGAAATCCGAAGTGATTTTGGACACTTCATCCTTAAATGTGGATTTTTACTTTTGAAATCAAGCCGTAGCTAGAACTGTGTGAAGACGGATCCGGAATGGAATTATGTCGACCTCATTAGCTTCTTTGGGTGATTTCGAGGTTAGGAGCGTGTTCGGAATGTGTTTTCGAGGTCGGTCGTAGATTTAGGCTTGAATTGGCTAAAGTTGGGATCTCGGCGATTTCGGCTGATAGGTGAGATTTTGATATCGGACTTGAAATGGAATTCCGAAAGAGACAGCAGGTCGTAATGTCATTTATGACCTGTGTGCAAAATTTGAGGTCATTCGGATAAGTTTAGACGTGTTTCGGCATCGGATGTGAATTCTAGAAATTTCATAAGTTCTTAGGCTTGAATCTATGCATATTTGATGATTTTGATGTTATAAGACGTGTTTTTAAGGCTCAACCAAGTTTGAATGAGGTAATGGGGTTGGTTAGTGGTTTTGGTTGAGGTCTCGGGGCCTCGGGTGTGTTTTGGGTGTTCAAACGGGCATTTTGGCCTTATAGACTTAGCTGGTTTTGCTAGTTTTTCACCAGCAGTGTTTTGTTCTCCGCGATCGCATAAGGTATATATGGGAGGCTTGTGATTTGTTCTTCGTGATCGCACAATGATGACCGCGATCGCAGTATATGGGAATATTGGTCTCCGCGATCGCATAGCATAAGGCGCGATCGCATAGTAGATCTTTTGTCTGAGGAAAGGGCCAACGTTTGTTCTCCGCAGTCGCGTGGCCCCTAATGCGATCGCATAGCCTTGAGGGCAGGGGTTCCGCGATGGCAGACCTGTGGATGCGAACGCGGTAAAGGAATTCAGGCGCGTGTTGTTTTACCCTCCGCGATCGCGACTCGTTGTACGCGATCGCATAAGGCAAATGCCTGGGCAAAATGTAAAAAACCAATTTCGAGGGTTTAAGCCTATTTTCACCATTTTTTATTTTGAGAGCTCGGAAGAGGCGAGTTTTGGAGGCTTTTGCACCTGGGTGATTTGGGTAAGTGATTCCTAACCTATTTAGATCAAACTCCATGATTTTAATCTTAATTTCAACCTTAAATTTCGAAATTTGTGGGTAGAAAATGGGGAAAATGGGAAGAACTTCATAGACCAAATTATTGAGTTTTGATTGGGTGTTTGACCTCCGATTTGAGAGATTCTTACATGGTTAGTGTCACGACCCGAAATCCCCCATTCAGGTCGTGATGGCGTCTAACGTTGGACCCGCTAGACAAGCGAGCATTTGAATTAAATTGACTTATTAACAGTTAGATTAACAAAAATAACTAGAACAATGATAATAAAAATGCGGAAGTAATACAAAATTCAAGAATTCAATAGAAGTCCCGTAATAATTTTACTTAAGTACAACCCCAGAACCCGGTGCCACAATCTCACGAATAGTCTAAGAGTTGACTAAATACAATGATCTGAAATAAGTAGATACAACTGTCTTGGAACTACTGAAATAAGACAGAAAACGAGAGAAATTGGTAAGAGGTGACGCCAAGGCCTGCGGACGTCTGCAGGACTACCTCAGTGTCGTCGTGGACTGAAGGATACCCCCTCTCTCAGTGTCCACTGGGTCCGGCGCTGTAATCTGCACATCATAGAGAAGTGCAGGTGTAGCATCAGTACACCCGACCCCATGTACTGAGTAAGTGCGGAGCCTAACCTCGGCGAAGTAGTGACAAGGCTAGGACACAACAACAATAACACATGTGCAGTTCAATAATATGACAGGAAGTAATGACAGGAAATGAACAAATAATACAACTACGGGGGGAGAACATGCTGGGTATGAAGGGGCAACAACTGCTAAAAACAACATAACAAGATAATAATTGAAATGTAGAAATAACAGCAGGCACTAAACAGCTCGGAACAAGTAAATAAACATGAAAAGGAACGGCATGTCCCCTCGTGTGTAACCTCACAATCACTCGGCACGGAATGTCCCCTTGTGCATAAATAAGTAAATCACTCGGCACGGAATGTCCCCTCGTGCATAACCTCACAGTCACTCGGCACGGAATGTCCCCTCATGCATAAATAATAATCACTCGGCACGGAATGTCCCCTCGTGCAATAATAGATAATCACTCGGCACGAAATGTCCCCTCGTGAAATAATAGATAATCACTCGGCACGGAAAGTCCCCTCGTGCTAAACCTGACAATCACTCGGCACGGAATGTCCCCTCGTGCATAACATAAATAAAAGAAACAATTAGACAGGAAAATACAACAATAGGAAACCTCGAATACACAGAAATGTTCAACAAAGATTCTATCGTCCCGGCAAGGGACTCAGCTATAACCAATCTCACTCAGAAGTATAATTCAACAATATAATCCTCAACCGAACGAATAATCAAATAACTTTCCACATCATTCAATACTCTCAGTATACCACTTCCTGAATGATACTAAATCCGTAACACCAAGAATATCAAGGAACGCAATGAAAATTATCAAGTTCGACTCACGGGCATGCTTGACCACAACATATAAGTGCCCGTTGTTGATACCCAATTTTTCCTCAAATTATTTGCAAACTTGCATATAAGCTTTCTAAATTACTCTTTGTAATAATGAGTATTTTTCCCTATTTTTATATATTTTTAGTAAATTATTTTCTTGTTTATTTTAATATTTCATATTTAAATAATTCATAAATTATGCTATAAATAATGTCAAAATATTTCTCAGCTCAGTATGTCATTTATAATTATTTTTTCATCCATTAAAATTCAATTATTTCACAAATTAGCCAATGGGTTTCATTTGATTTCGATTAGAACAATTTTACAATTATAGCCCAATTGGACATTTTGTATTATTTTAATTCGAAATTTATGCACTTTACACCTAATATTAGTTAATTACTGTGATTTTACCTATTTTTACTCAATTGCGCATTTATACGATTATTAGCTATTTTTAACTAATTAATTATCTACTTTTACAGGTATATAACATATAGCCACATCTATTTTAATTTTAGCCACATTTCAACCCAATCTTCAAACCCAATTTACCCAAACCCATAACCCAAATTCGATCAAGCCCAATCCAAAATTTAACCCGCCCCAACCCCTGATTAAATCTGAGTCGGTGATCAAATAAGATCAACGGCCCAGATTGTTTCTTTCCCTAATTAACTAAAACGACCCCCCCCCCCCATCCGACCCCTCATTATTTCGAGACCACTCATCTCTCCACTTATCTCTCTCTCTCTCTAGTCTCTTCTAGAGACTTCTGTCTCTTCAGCTCCGATGAACTCTTCATCTTCCCCGGCCATCCCCTTTGCCGGAGACCTTGAAGCCCTCATCCTCTTGCCTCTCATGGCTCTCATGTGCCGGTGATGTCGTCCTTAAGGCCCTCGAAGGGAGAGAACCCGTATGCTTACACCCCTGGTGTCCCTGTTCACCCCAAGCATCCAAAGCTTGATTCTGAGAGAGGTTGTGACCTCTGAGGCTCAAGCCATGGCTGTTCGAGGTTCGTTTTCGTCCTCTCATAGGTTTTCTGTGAAAGCCTAACATGTGACACTTCTTATTTTCTTAGATCTACACTAGATTCAGGTTTTTTACTAGTATTATTACACTTTTCTCAAAGGTTTTCTGTTTTTAAACAAGTTTTACTTGGGGTTTCTAAAGTTTTTTCTTCAAACGATTTTCTCAAAGTTCCGGTGACTTTTCTCGCATGCTTAAGTGTTTACCACTATAAATCATGGCTTGTTATGTTAAAACTTTAGTTTTTAACACTGCTTTAAATCCTTAGTATGCCTGCTTTTTGACTTGTAGGTGTGTCTGTTTTCCCATGAATGATTCTTGTTTCTTTGTGATTGCTGCTTCGATGTGCTACTGATTCTTTGATTTTGTCGTTTCTTATACTTGAATCAGTATTATCTTGAATCCATGAATGATTGTAAGTAGTACTGTATTGATTTCTATATGCTGATACATGAGACCTTCCCTTAATTAGTATCAATTTCGAATCCCTGATTTTTGTGTGGATACTTGTACTGACTTCCGACTACTTCCTTTGTTTTACAACTTCAAATTATTTTATTACCTTATTATGTGATCGACTACTCTATTAATTGATTGTTACTGTTATTTCTTTAATTAAACCCTAAGAACCTAGCCCTGATTACTTACGCTATACTTAAGGTATTTTGAATGATTTCCTTATGTGAATTGTTTCCTTATTTGCCCCTTTTTCCTTTATCTTTGAAATGTCTCCCTTACTTAAGGAAATACTTGGCTTGACTCTTATTTTTTGTACTAATTCTGAGTTCTTACCAATTACTGAACAACTTGGTTCTTTCGTTATTTGTCCTGAACTGATCCTCTTTGCCTTATTTGACTCCTTACCGTTTGAGTATTGAAATCCCTAGACTTAAGGGAACCATGTCATTGATTTCCTCACTGATTGGATTATGCCTTCTCTTATTGCCATGCATTTGTGATTCTTACCTTATTTGATCACCTGTTTTCAATTATAAGTACTCATGCTCTTTCATTAAACAAACAACGAACAATAACATTGTTCTAAGCTTCTCACACACACAGAGACTTGTGTTAAGAACTTACTCTTTCTTACAAAGCTCTTTGCTCTACTACTCTCTTCTTTTGCTCTTGGTTACTGTTAGCCGGCTATAATCCAAGGCTAACCATTGTGCTCATTTTGCTCTTTCATTCTACTTACTCTTTCTCACTGGTATGTTCTAATTAAGATTCAAGCTTCAAACCAATGTATTTCTTATTGCTTCAGCTTATCATATTCCTAATTGTCTTCTATTTGTGCTTCTGTTGTTCAACATGCAATTAATCTCTTGTTTATCTATTAGTACTTACCATGCTTTATCTCTCTAAGACTTACATGCTCTGGCTTAGTCAATAATACTTATACATGTTCAGGCTATTCCTATATGCATCTATTAGGTTGTTCAATATCATGTTTAGTTTAACTCTACTATCCCCCTGATCCCCTGAACATCTCTGATTTGGGAAACTATACATCTCTTCCTGATTATTACGTGGCTTATATGTCCCTGATTTCTGCAACTATGTCTACCAGTTTACTAAATCTATGTATCTCTTCCTGATTATTATGTGGCTTATTTGTCCCCAATCCTCATTGTCCTTGTATTGCTGAACTTGTTGTGGTCTATTCTTCTCTGTTCTTACTATTGTATTCAAAAGCTTTTTTTTATGTTTCAAAATGATTCTTGAGTTGTAGAGTTTTTCAATTGAGCTCTTTTTCCAAAACCTCTATGCCTCTTTTAAACTCACTCCTAGCACTTCACACTGTCCCTAGAAACTTAAGTTCCACCCCCTCAGTATAAGCATTGCCTAGGGAACCTCTTGAGTTCCCTCTGAACTTTGACGCACTGAGGTTGGTGATTCCACACTGCACATGCTCAACTTTGGCAAATATTTCTGGGTGTTGGTATTGGCCAGGGAGCCACGAGGTTCTTACGGAGCTTTGCCGCACCCGGACCATGAAAGGCTGTGAAACTCGAAAGGATTGAGGTTGGGAGATATGGGCCGGATTGAAGGCTCCCTATAGAATTAGCTTCTTATTTTCCTTTAAGTGATGTAATTTATTATTCTTGGTTTGTAATAATTTGTAAACGAATAATTGGGGTTGGATAGTGGATATGGGAAGGGGTTATGCATGTTTAGTATAGTAACGGGTAGAAATCATGACTATAGGATTTATTTCCCTATGTGTGCAATAGTATCCTGTTTAGGACATGCATATCATGCAATAGAAACCATGCTAAGGTTCTTCATTCCATCATGCCTATTCATATCCTTTTATAAAACATTGCTCCCCGTTAATAACTACAACAAGTAATGGAACTGTCATGACATTCTACTGTTGCATGGAAAACCTGCCTATAGGATTTTTTTTTATGTGCATTAGATATCCTGCTATTTAGGACTTCATATTGGTTCTTAATTACAGTTGTTGAACACCCAATCAGCATGCTTAACCTCGCTAAAATGTGGTCAATTGGTTGAAACGATCTGCAAACATAGCATCACCTCTCTTAAAATTGGAATTGAAGTCTGCATGCTCACCTTTAAACAAATAGGCAATGTATACGAACGCCTAGGCAAACTTTAAGACTAATACATTATTAAAACCAAAACCTTATCGTGTTTCACTTAGCTGGCATTAGAACCAATCAGTCCCTTTTTGAAATTCTTAAACTTTGATGCTTTTCATTCCTGTTTTATCTCTTTCTGAAGTTCACCCTATTTCCTAAAAACTCCTACTCTACTATTTTCAAATATTGATTCTGGAAATCATGCATTCATTTCCTCTTTAACTAAGTTATTAGATTACTGCTCTGTGTGTTTTCGAATTACTGGGTTTCAGAGGCAGTTTCACTCTTTGCAAAAAAGAATTATTCATTTCAATTGAATACCTGCTCTATATTTTTAAAGCTACTATTTCATGAAAACGTTTACTTACTCTCCTTTTACTAAAGTCTTCCTTAAACTACTGACTCCTACTCTCCTTTAAACTACTGGATCTTCCAAACGTCACTTGCTCCTTTGAATCACTTTGTCATTCTAAATCATGCTTTACTGAAATTTTCCAAAAGTTCTTCATTTGCTTTACTAAGGTCTTCATTGAAACTGTTGTGCACTTTTAAATCCTGCTACTGTCTTTAAATTACTGGATTTCTAGTCAATTCCTTTTCTTTAAACTGCTCTGTTTTAACTGAACTTCCTGCTTTATTACTAAGTTTTCAAAAGAGAATTCCCTTTTCTAAACTTCTGAAACCATACTGATTTCCAATTCAAAAACTCCAGTTTTAAATCCTGACTTTGAGACCATAATTGTGTTTGAGACGTGCTATTTACGTGTGTACTTGTGGAGGGATTTGTGAGCCATTATTTTCCCCTTATGTGTTCCCATACGTGTATTCCTATTTGTTGTTATGCATGTCGCTTAGAATTTTATCCCTTTAAACCTAGGGGTTCAGCCTAGTACTCACCTTGTAGGATTAGTAGTCCTAAATACCCTCAAGGACTTATAAAATGGGATGGGTAATAGCACGCAATAAGCTTCGTGACCGACACACGCGTTTTAAATACCTTAACAGGGCGGGAAGGGTAGAATATGGATATGATGACCGGTGATCTAATACCACGTGTAGTCCCTCTTCGAGGCGTGACATACCGGGTGTTGCATTGATGTGATCCATATTGACTTAAAACCTAGGACATTTTCATTCAAATGATTTTACTTTACTATTCTTTTGACAATTTCAGCATTTACTTGAAATCCCCTCTTACGTGAGCCTTGCTTGTCATTTGTTTACTGTCCAAATTCACGAAACTTCTTGGCTGGGACCCACAATTGTGGATCTTGAGGGGTGCCTAACACCTTCCCCAAGGGATAACTTCAAGCCCTTACCCAATCTCCGGTAATGCAAACTAGTTCTTGAGTTATTTACTCTAGGTGCCCTAACGCACCATAAAAAATTGTTAGGTGGCGACTCTTCCTTAAACCTCTTCCTTTAAGGAGTTATCCAAAATGTCATAAACCCGATCTCTCCGTACCTAACCTGTGCGAGGAAAATGGGGCGCGACAGCATGGCGACTCTGCTGGGGCTTTCCCTAGGCTTATACCATTACAAGTTGCTTTGTGAATTTGGACTTTTAATTTTCATTTAAATGCTTACACCTTTTCCTATTCCCCTTTATATGCTTTTAACTATTTAATTTTTGCAAGTATTTATTTCACCTGAACGAAGCTGACATATCTTCATGTTTTCTTTGTAACCGTTTTCCATTGTAACTGTTGTATTTCCTTTCTTTACCGCTTTCCTCAACGTGAAAATACATGCCTATTTGTTTTAATGATATTTATTGCATATCATGCTCCGCATTCATATTCCACTCGTGCCAAACAAAAAATCTTATAGCAACGCTTAATATGAGTGGTTGCGCTATTCCAATATTACTACCCCCTAAATTCGAAAAGGCGTATTTGCGGTAAAAATAGTCGACCAGCGGTGCAGTCGACAGTTCCGTGCCTTCCCCCTTGATTTGTCCGCTCAAGGGTACCGGTCTAAAACCCCATAGAAACCTTACTCTATTGTAATGATACATGCATCATGGTCAAACCTAGTCAGGCTAAGTGTGTTGTCCGCACAATAGCCTTTAAGATAGCCTTGTCCAAAGTCCATTGGGTTTCCCAGGAACCCAAACGGACGCCTTCACGTTCTGTGCATTTATTTGGGGAACTAAAATCTCTTTGCTAATTATTGATGTTAAATAGTCGAGTCCAATGGGGGTAAGGGTCTAACCCTTTTTGTTTTGCAGAAATGAGGCACGAAATCCCCAGATTCGGCATGGTCGCCAATATCCACCCCAAATTGTTAAACTGGTGGGAGGATCTTCACTCCAGCGACAAAGCACTCGTCAGGAAACACTTGGGCAACCTGCCCTCTCTTTTGGATATTCAGCCTAACAAAATGATGATAGAGGCTGCTACCCTATTCTGGGATTGCGATCGGTCAATATTCCGCTTCGAAAACAATGAAACGACACCGCTGCTGGAAGAAATAGGAGGTTTGGCCGGTTTGGCTTGGGAATCTCCGGGGTTGCTGATGCCTGAGAATTCAAAGGGAGCAGGAACGCCGAATCTGGGGAAGGGCCTTCTGGGACTAAGTAGATAGGGGTGTCTTTTATTTTGTCTCCTTTGATGTAATAAAGCCATTGGCCATTAGTGACTTTTATTTTATTTTTTGCATATTTAGAGTCGTTTTATCATCAATAAAATGAGGCATTTAGCATTTCAAGTTCTCCAAATTAATTTGTCGCTAGGCCTACCTCGGGCACAAAGAAGTTCCCCAACATAGGATGCGTTTTACACTTTCGCATTACGTGTTTAAATTATCGCAATATGTGTTATAATCCTCACTGACTTCTTTACCTTTCGTTTTGTTTTTCTTTATTTATTATTCCCCTCCCCAAAGGTTAGTTCGTGCATTCTGGCATCATCCGCCTACCGCACAAGATCAAAGGGCCCTCCTCCTACTCATCCTCCCAAAGGAATAAGCAAGGGTAAAATTAAGATGGCAGATGCAAGCGACACCAGAAAAAAAAGCAGGGATGAATAGGTTGAGACCACTAATGGTCGAGGTATTCAGGTTCTGCACGAGGGTATGTCTCCACTGGAAAAGAAACTGCTGAAGTTCCAAGAGGAACTTGACCAAGTCAAGAATTTGGCTCACTTATCACTTTCCCTCAATGTTCCAGACATCCACTTCCCAAATGCTCCAAATCCCACTTTACCACAAAACATCCCTAAACAACCGAATCACCCCAAGGACCCAGTCCCGCCAGCACAATGCAATTCCTGTCACCATAACACTCCACCTCTCCAGGATCAGACAAAAGACCACTTTCAGGCTTACGATAATCCCATTGATGTGGAAACCGTGGCTCATTCCACACCGCATACCCCTGAGTCCGACGAGAAGGATAGGCACATCAAGAATCTGGAAGAACTCAAGAAATTGACCAACCGAGTTCAGAGCGTCGAAGGAGTTAAAGGGGTTGAGGGGCTGAACTATAAAGATCTTTGCATACAACTTGATGTCGAACTGCCCGAGGGGTACAAACCTCCTAAGTTCGAGATGTTCGATGGTACTGGTGATCCAAGAGTCCATCTGAGGACTTACTGCGACAAACTGGTCGGCGTGGGAAAAGATGAAAGAATCCGCATGAAACTCTTCATGAGGAGCTTAAAAGGAGATGCATTGTCCTGGTACATCAGTCAGGATCCAAAGAAATGGTCTAATTGGGTAAGCATGGCAACAGACTTCATGGATAAATTTCGGTTCAACACGGAGAATGCACCGGATGTATTCTACATCCAGAACCTAAAGAAGAAACCAACGGAGACCTTTCGCGAGTATGCTACTCGTTGGAGGTCAGAAGCTGCCAAGGTCAGACCGGCCTTAGAAGAGGAACAAATGAAGAAGTTCTTTGTGCGAGCTCAGGATCCTCAATACTATGAGCGACTGATGATGGTCGAGGGTCACAAGTTCTCTGACATCATCAAGTTAGGAGAGCGAATTGAAAAGGGCATCAAAAGCGGTATGGTCACCAACTTTGAAGCTTTACAAGCTACTAATAAAGCTCTGCAATCCGGTGGTGTGTCCAGGAAGAAGGATGTAGGAGCCGTGATGGTAGCACAGCAAGCCAAATCCCCTCCTAAATACCAAGTCTATCACACACCTTCATTCACATACCAACCAGCTCCAAGTTACCAAGCACCTTCACCTCAATACCAAGCACCCTCACCCACATATCAAGCTCCACCACCCACATATCAGCCTACCTCGGCCATATATTCCCAACCAGCTCACGTTTACAATGCCTATAATTCCCAACCTTCTCACTACCAATCACCACCTACTCGCCAAAACTTCCCAAGACCCCGCCCTAACTTCGACCGTAGCCCTCCGAAACAGTATGCTGCCATAGCTGAGCCCATCGATCAGCTATATGAAAAACTCAAAGCCACCGGTTATGTCACACCAATTCCTGTTGCCACCCCTGAGAACCCTTCTCAGTGGTTCAACCCAAATAAATCTTGTGCTTACCATTCTGGCATGAAGGGACATACCATCGAGGAATTTCATTCCTTGAAGGACAAGATACAAGCTCTCATAGACAACAAGATCATTGTAGCTAAGGACCCTGCTCCTAATGTTCGCAATAGCCCGCTGCACGACCATAAAGGTGGTGTCCATATGATTGAGGTAGATGATGATTGGGATCCCGAGGGATCACTTGGGCTGATTGCAGAGGGTGATCCGAAGAAGCCCGCAATTGCTCTCAACCCGATTGTGGCTCAGATGCAGCCATCCGAGGATGCTGAGGTAAACATGTCCATCCCACTCAAGTTTGAATCGAGACCGCCCGCCAAAGGAAAGGCCCTGGTGCCGATCGAAGTTGAGTTTGTACGGCCTCTCAAAGTTGCACTCCGGCCACCTATAACATATATTCCGGTAGGAATAAGAATGACCACACCTATTCTAGTGGCAATGTCAACAACGCCACCCTTCTACTCAAACGCCATCCCATGGGACTACACCGCTGAAGCGAGGAGGAAAGGTAAAGGCAAGTCTGAGGAAGCCATTACCGCACAGGGGATGACAATAACTGGCAGAGTTTATACCCCTGAACATTTGGCCAAGTCTAGCAAGAAGGCCGCCAACCGTCCTCCCACCCTTGAGACAGGTTCAGACGATCATTGGAGAAAGATACAAGCCAAGGAGTATTCAATACTCGACCAGTTGAACAAGAAACACACTCAGATATCCATTCTCTCCCTATTACAGAACTTTGAAACACACAGAAGTCCCTTGTTAAAGGTGCTGAGTGAAGCATACGTACCGGATAATATCACAAGCAGGGAGATGGCCAACATGGTGGGCCAGGTACTGAAGAGCCACAAGATCACTTTCCATGAAGATGAGCTACCGCCCGAGGGGTTAGGGCATAACAGAGCACTACGCATCACGGTACAATGTGAGGATCATTTCATCACAAGGATCCTAATTGATGGGGGTTCCAGCCTCAACATCTGTCCGATGGTCACGCTCAAGAAATTGGGCAAACGTCTACATGACATAAAGGAAGGAGAGATCAACGTAAAAGCCTTCGATGGTTTGCATTGGTCCACCATGGGAAAAACCACCTTGTGCTTACAGATGGGACCAACTTGGATCGATGTAGATTTCCAAGTGATAGATGTGCCTGCATCCTACAACTTATTGTTAGGATGACCTTGGATCCATGCTGCTGGGGCCGTGGCATCAACCCTACATCAAGCTATGAAGTTCGAATGGAATCACCAAGAGGTAATCATTCATGGAGATGGTAGCAACCATATCTACGGTCGCCAGACCTTTTCGGTCATCAATGGAAGAAGGAAGTTGGGTGGAGAGATCTACCACAACATTGAACGAGTTAACGCCATTGATAAGGACAAGTGGTGGGACAGTAATACTGAAAGCATCTAGAACTGGAAAGGGTACGAGCCAGGTAAAGGGCTCGGTAAAAATCTTCAGGGAATAACGAAGCCAATAACACTCAAGAAGCACGGTACCACTTTCGGTCTGGGGTACGAGTACACTTGGAAGGAATTTAAGAATTGGTCGCCACCATGGCGCGGCCCCTACTACCCATTGGAGAAGCCAATACCTCACTTGGAGCAAACTTTCCAACAGGCTGATATCATCTACGGTACGAATGAAGAGGAAGCGTTAGCGGCAATGAGGGATTTATTTCTGGATGATGAGGACATGGACTACTATGTCATTCTTGAAGAGGAGGGGGAGGAAGGTCCTTCCATACAGGTCGTGAGCAAAGGATCATATCTCAAGAATTGGTCTGTCAGGACAACCAAAGCCTGTCGAGCCTCGGGGTAGCAAGGCTAACAAAACAAGCATTATTTACAGTTTATTTATTTAAAGAATTTTCTTCCTTTTCGCATTTTTAATTTCGGCAAGAAAGAGCTCCCATGTTCAAACAATTATTCAATTTATCAAAGCATTTCCAGTTTCTTTTTATAAATCTTATATATACTTGCTACAGTGTTCCTCCCCATTACTTTATTTACACAGTATTACTATTACTTATCTTGATAAACCGACGACTGTGACATGCAACGAGGCAACGCAACAAACGGATTCCGAGTCAGACGAGGACGATATACGTGAGGAGATTATTAAAGAGGTCGAGAACTTTGAGAATATACCTAAGTCTAACTTGGACGAGACTGAGGTCATCAACCTAGGAAACACAGAGAACGTCAGAGAAACACGTATCAGCATTCATCTGTCGCCGTCAGAAAAGGAGGAATATACGGAATTCTTAAGAGAATATGAGGACATATTCGCCTGGTCATATGATGACATGACTGGCCTCAGTACATCTATCGTGGCCCACAAGCTGCCAATCAATCCAACATGCCCACCGGTAAAGCAAAAGCTCGGGAAGTTCAAACCAGACATGAGCTTGAAAATCAAAGAAGAGGTCACCAAGCAGATCAACGCCAGGGTTCTCTGGCTGGTCGAATATCCTACATGGTTAGCCAACATTGTACCTGTGACAAAGAAGGATGGGAAGGTCAGAGTCTACGTCGACTACCGGGATCTCAACCGGGCCAGTCTGAAAGACGACTTCCCCTTACCGAATATACACATCCTAATTGACAACTGCGCCAAGCATGAGCTGCAGTCCTTTGTAGATTGTTTTGCCGGTTAACATCAGATTTGGATGGATGAGGAAGATGCTGAGAAAATGGCGTTCATTACGCCGTGGGGAGTGTATTGTTACAAGATGATGTCATTCGATCTGAAGAATGCAGGGGCCACCTACATGAGGGCTATGACTACTATATTCATGATATGATTCACAAGGAGATCAAGGTATACGTGGACGACGTCATCATATAATCAAAGAAGGCCGCTGACGATATTGAAGATTTGAGAAAATTATTCAACAGGTTAAGGAAGTACAATCTGAAACTTAACCCTGCAAAGTGTGCATTCGGGTTCCTGCTGGCAAGTTGCTCGGGTTCATTGTTAGTCGCCGAGGAATAGAACTGGATCCATCAAAGGTCAAAGCCATCCAAGATTTTCCGCCACCAAAGAACAAGAAGGATGTTATGAGTTTCCTATGGAGGCTCAATTACATCAGCAGGTTCATAGCCCAGTCTACCGTCATTTGTGAACCAATTTTCAAGATGTTGAAAAAGGATGCTCCAACCAAATGGACCGAGGATTGTCAAAGGGCCTTCGATAGAATCAAGGAGTATCTCTCAACACCACCAGTCCTGGTACCACCCGAGCCAGGTAAACCTTTGCTACTCTACCTTGCTGTGTTGGATGGAGCTTTCGATTGCATTTTTGGGCAACATGACGAGACAAGAAGAAAGGAGCAAGCAATTTACTACCTCATCAAGAAGTTCACTCCGTATGAGGCCCGGTACTCTCTATTAGAATGCACTTGTTGCGCTCTGACTTGGGTCGCACAAAAGCCGAGGCACTATTTCTGTGCATATACAACGTACCTCATATCAAGGATGGATCCGTTGAAATACATCTTTCAGAAGCCCATGCCTACCGGCAAACTGGCCAAATGGCATATCCTGTTAAGTGAGTTCGACATTATTTACGTGACTCAGAAAGCGGTCAAGGGACAAGCACTAGCAGATCGTCTTGCTGAAAATCCTGTGGATGGAGAATACGAACCACTGAAAACGTATTTTCCCGATGAAGAGGTGTCATTCGTAGGAGAAGACATTGCAGAATCCTACGACGGTTGGAGGATGTTCTTTGATGGAGCAGCAAACTTCAAAGGGGTCGGTATTGGGGCAGTCCTGATATCAAAAACTTGTCAGCATTATCCGGTATCCGCAAAACTCAGATTTCCTTGCACCAACAATATGGCTGAATATGAGGCCTGCATCTTGGGGCTCAACTTTTCCATCGACATGAACGTTTAGGAGTTATTAGTGATTGGTGACTCAGACTTATTGATACACCAAGTCCAAGGAAAATGGGAGACCAAGAATTCCAAGATATTGCCATATCTACATCGTGTACAGGAATTGAGAAAGAGGTTCACAAAGATAGAATTCCGGTACGTCCCCAGAATCCAGAATGAGTTCGCCGACGCACTGGCTACCTTGTCATCTATGATCCAGCATCCATACAAGAAATTCATTGATCCTATCCCAGTGGGGATCCACAATAAGCCGGCCTACTGCGCCCATGTTGAAGAAGAAGCAGACGGAAAGCCTTGGTTTCATGATATTAAGAAGTACTTGGAAAAGGGAGAATATCTAGAGCCTACAAATGCTACTCAGAAACGCACACTTCGAAGGTTATCAAATAATTTCTTTCACGGCGGAGGAATCCTATATAGGAGGACTCCTGATTTAGGTTTTCTAAGATGTGTCGAAGCAAGAGAAGCAACAAAACTGCTGGAGAAAATACATGCGGGTACATGCGGTCCTCATATGAACGGGTTTGTTCTAGCAAAGAAGATACTTCGGGCCGGTTATTTCTGGATGACCATGGAAACGGATTGCATCCAGTATGTCCGTAAATGCAACCGATGCCAGATACATGGGGATATGATAAAGGTACCTCCCAGTAAGCTTAATGCAACAAGTTCGTCGTGGTCGTTCGCCGCTTGGGGCATGGATGTTATTGGACCAATCGAACCTGCCGCCTCCAATGGACACAGGTTTATTCTGGTCGCCATTGATTACTTCACTAAATGGTTCATATCAGCATCCTACAAAGAAGTTACTAAGAAAGTTGTGGCCAATTTCATCCGCGACCGCATCGTTTGTCGGTACGGAGTTCTAGAGTCAATCATCACCGACAATGGTTCCAATCTAAACAGTGACCTGACGAATGCAATGTGTGAGGCCTTCAAGATCAAAAACAAGAATTCAACAGCATACAGACCTTAGATGAACGGAGCCCTTGAGGCTGCCAACAAGAACATCAAGAAGATATTGAGAAAGATGATAGAAAAGCACAAGCAGTGGCATGAGAAGCTGTCATTCGCCTTATTGGGATACCGCACTATGGTTCGCACATCAACTGGGGTAACTCCTTATATGTTGGTATATGGTACGGAAGCCGTCATTCCTTCTGAAGTTGAAATTCCATCCTTGAGAATCATACAAGAAGCTGAGCTTAGCGACGCAGAATAGGTAAGAAGTCGTTATGAGCAATTGGCCCTCATAGACGGGAAAAGAATGAACGCAGTCTGTCATGGGCAGCTATATCAAAACAGAATGACCAGATCCTTCAAAAAGAAAGTCAAACCAAGACAATTCACACCGGGACAGCTGGTGTTAAAGAAAATCTTTCCTCATCAAGACGAAGTAAAAGGGAAATTCTCTCCCAATTGGCAAGGCCCGTACATGGTTCACCGAGTGCTGACAGGAGGAGCGCTCATACTTGCGGAAATGGATGGAGAAATCTGGCCAAAACCAATCAACTCAAATGCAGTCAAGCGCTACTATGTATAACTCTTTATTTTTTATCAATGTTGTAATTTGAACTATGCCTAACCTGATTCCCGTTTAAGATGGGATACGTAGGCAGCCCTATGGGTTCGGTCACAATTTAAAAAAGAAATCATTTCCCCCACGAATGGAAACTGGGGCAGAATTTTGAGGAGGGACCTCCCAATTCCGAAGCGAGTTCAGCCGAGCACCGCATAAGCAGCAGCCAGACGTATTCACCCACCAAACTGGGGCAGAATCTTGAGGAGGACCCTCAAAATTCCGTAGCGAGATAGGTTGCAACATCTTGAACCGCGTCGTGGTCGTCGGTTCATCCAAAATAAAAAAAAAATTATTATTATTATAAGTTACATCATATCCTTACAAAACCATGCATGTTTAGTTTTTCTCAAAAAATAGCTTGTTTAGCAACGCTACCCCTGTGATACAAACATGGTGATCATTATCAAGGAGACAAGCCAAGCCAGCGGGAAATGCGAACTAACCCTCCCCTTTACAGAACTCACAATTTTTCTTTGGATGTTGGCACGAAGACGGAAAAAGCCCAAAACATATTATTATCTCCGCAAGACGTATATCTCTCAAAAGACGCTCTCAAACTCGTCGCACATGCCGACGCTTATTATCATCACAAAATAACGCTTCATTCGCAACAATTGTATCGCCGCAGTTCATCATCAGCTAAGAACTCTTACTGTCATTTTTATTTCCTGCATTTCATAAGGCTACCATTCTGCCTTCCGAGGTTCCACGCTACCTCCCCTGCATTTTTATTTCCTGCATTGCATAAGGCTATTCTGCCTTCCGAGGTTCCACGCTACCTCTCTTTGCATTTTATTTCCTGCATTGCATAAGGCTATCGTTCTGCCTTCCGAGGTTCTACGCTACCTCCCCTTGCATTTTATCTCCTGCATTGCATAAGGCTGCCATTCTGCCTTCCGAGGTTCCACGCTACCTCCCTTTGCATTTTATTTCCTGCATTGCATAAGGCTATTGTTCTGCCTTCCGAGGTTCTACGCTACCTCCCCTTGCATTTTATCTCTTGCATTGCATAAGGCTACCATTCTGCCTTCCGAGGTTCCACGCTACCTCCCCTGCATTTTATTTCATTGCATAAAGCTCCTATCTACCTTGCAAAACAATCACCTTTCGTGACACTACTTATTTACGCTTTCTTTCAGGCTAAGCTCTGCGTCTCTTCTCTTTTGCAAATCGCAAGACTAAACTCTATCTTGTTTGCATCATACTACTGCATTCTTCATGGGCTGAAATATCGCCAACTTGTCCAAAGGCGTCATCGTTCAGAGGCACCATCTTCATGGCCCGAGAACATCATTTCATGGCCTGAGGATCTCTTTTATTCAACCTGCATATCATTATTCAAAGGCGTCATCGTTCAGAGGCACCATCTTCATGGCCCGAGAACATCATTTCATAGCCTGCGAATCCCGCACCAAGCGATTCATGGCCCAGGACATCATGGTCTAAGGACATCATCCTATATTGTCCAAGGACAGCAGTCATAGTCAAACGAGAATTTGCATCATGTTTATATTATGCACGATATATGCTTGTTATATATTTGCAAGTAATCCGGCCGGGACAGCCATCCAGGCAGGAGCGGACCGCTCTAGTTCTCCGATACAACCCCGTAAAACCTTCCCACTCTTACCTTACCTCGCACCTTGCGTCCGTTCTTGTGAGACATCACCGGTATATTTCGCCGATGATTTCGGAACTACATACGGCCTGATTCCTGTAAAACCAGGGATATGTAGGCAGCTCAGAAGCCAGGGTACGGCCTAATTCTACCCCACAGTTTCATCTCGGTCAAAATTGGCCATCATATCTTTACCCGACAACTCTTTCATCCTTCCCGGGTAAAGAGGGGCAGCTGTTGATACCNCTAATTCTACCCCACAGTTTCATCTCGGTCAAAATTGGCCATCATATCTTTACCCGACAACTCTTTCATCCTTCCCGGGTAAAGAGGGGCAGTTGTTGATACCTAATTTTTCTTCAAATTTTTTTCAAACTTGAATATAAGCTTTCTAAATTACTCTTTGTAATAATGAGTATTTTTTCCTATTTTTCCATATTTTTAGTAAATTATTTTCCTGTTTATTTTAATATTTCATATTTAAATAATTCATAAACTATGTTATAAATAATGTCAAAATATTTCCCAGCTCAGTATGTCATTTATAATCATTTTTTCATCCATTAAAATTCAATTATTTCACAAATTAACCAATTGGGTTTCATTTAATTTCGATTACAGCAATTTTACAATTATAGCCCAATTGGACATTTTGTATTATTTTAATTCGAAATTTATGCACTTTATACCTAATATTAGTTAATTATTGTTATTTTACCTATTTTTTTTACTCAATTGCGCATTTATACAATTATTAGCTATTTTTAACTAATTAATTATCTACGTTTACGGGTATTTAACATATAGTCACATCTATATTAATTTTAGCCACATTTCAACCCAATCTTCAAACCCAATTTACCCAAACCCATAACCCAAATTCGATCCAGCCCAATCCAAAATTTAACCCGCCCCAACCCCTGATTAAATCTGAGTCGTTGATCAAATGAGATCATCGCCCAAGACTGTTTCTTTCCTTAATTAACTCAAACGACCCCCCCATCCGACCCCTCATTCTTTCGAGACCACTCATCTCTCCTCTCATCTCTCTCTCTCTAGTCTCTTCTAGAGACTTCTGTCTCTTCACCTCCGATGAACTCTTCGTCTTCTCCGGCCATCCCCCTTGCCGGAGACCTTGAAGCCCTCATCCTCTTGCCTCTCATGGATCTCCTGTGCCGGTGATGTCGTCCTTAAGTCCCTCGAAAGGCGAGAACTTGTATGCTTACACCTCTAGTGTCCCTGTTCACCCCAGGCATCCAAAGCTTGATTCTAAGAGAGGTTGTGACCTCTAAGGCTCAAGCCATGGTTGTTCGAGGTTCTTTTTTCGTCCTCTCAGAGGTTTTCTATGAAACCCTAACATGTGACACTTCTTATTTTCTTAGATCTAAACTAGAGTCAGGTTTATTACTAGTATTATTACACTTTTCTCAAAGGTTTTCCGTTTTTAAACAAGTTTTACTTGGGGTTTCTAAAGCTTTTTCTTCAAACGATTTTCTCAAAGTTCCGGTGACTTTTCTCGCATTCTTAAGTGTTTACCACTTTAAATCATGGCTTGTTATGTTAAAACTTTAGTTTTTAACACTGCTTTAAATCCTTAGTATGCCTGCTTTTTGATTTGTACGTGTGTCTGTTTTCCCATGAATGATTCTTGTTTCTTTGTGATTGTTGCTTCGCTGTGCTACTAAGTCTTTGATTTTCTCGTTCCTTATACTTGAATCAATATTATCTTGAATCCCTGAATTATTGTAAGTAGTACTGTATTGATTTCTATATGTTGATACATGAGACCTTCCCTTAATTAGTATCAATTTCGAATCCCTGATTTTTGTGTGGATACTTGTACTGATTTCCGACTACTTCCTTTGTTTTACAACTTCAAATTATTTTATTACCTTATTATGTGATCAACTGCTCTATTAATTGATTGTTACTATTATTTCTTTAATTAAACCCTAAGTACCTAGCCCTGATTACTTACGCTATACTTAAGGTATTTTGAATGATTTCCTTATGTGAATTGTTTCCTTATTTGCCACTTTTCCCTTTGTCTTTGAAATGTCTCCCTTAATTAAGGGAAGACTTGGCTTGAATCTTACTTTTTTTACTAATTCCGAGTTCTTACCAATTACTGAACAACTTGGTTCTTTCCTTATTTGTCCTGAACTGATCCTCTTTGCCTTATTTGACTCCTTACCTTTTGAGTATTGAAATCCCTTGACTTAAGGGAACCGTGTCATTGATTTCCTGACTGATTGGATTCTGCCTTCTCTTATTGCCATGCATTTGTGATTCTTACCTTATTTGATCACCTGTTTTCAACTATAAGTACTCATGCTCTTTCATTAAACAAACAACGAACAATAACATTGTTCTAAGCTTCGCACACACATAGAGACTTGTGTTAAGAACTTACTCTTTCTTACAAAGCTCTTTGCTCTACTACTCTCTTCTTTTGCTCTTGGTTACTGTTAGCCGGCTATAATCCAAGGCTAACCATTGTGCTCATTTTGCTCTTTCATTCTGCTGACTCTTTCTCACTGGTATGTTCTAATTAAGATTCAAGCTTCAAACCAATGTGTTTCTTATTGCTTCAGCTTATCATATTCCTAATTGTCTTCTACTTGTGCTTCTGTTGTTCAACATGCAATTAATCTCTTGTTTATCTATTAGTACTTACCATGCTTTATCTCTCTAAGACTTACATGCTCTGGCTGAGTCAATAATGCTTATACATGTTCAGGATATTCCTATATGCATCTATTAGGTTGTTCAATATCATGTTTAGTTTAACTCTACTATCCCCCTGATCCCTTGAACATCTCTGATTTGTGCAACTATGCATCTCTTCCTGATTATTATGTGGCTTATATGTCCCTGATTTCTGCAACTATGTCTACCAGTTTACTAAATCTATGTATCTCTTCCTGATTATTATGTGGCTTATTTGTCCCCAATCCTCATTGTCCTTGTATTGCTGAACTTGTTGTGATCTATTCTTCTCTGTTCTTACTATTGTTTTCAAAAGCTTTTTTTTGTGTTTCAAAATGATTCTTGAGTTGTAGAGTTTTTCAATTGAGCTCTTTTTCCAAAACCTCTATGCCTATTTTAAACTCACTCCTAGCACTTCACACTGTCCCTAGAAACTTAAGTTCCACCCCCTCAGTGTAAGCATTGCCTAGGGAACCTCTTGAGTTCCCTCTGAACTTTGACGCACTGAGGTTGGTGATTCCACACTACACATGCTCAACTTTGTCAAATATTTCTGGGTGTTGGTATTGGCCAGGGACCCCGAGGTTCTTAGGGAGCTTTGCCGCACCCGGACCATGAAAGGCTGTGAAACTCGAAAGGATTAAGGTTGGGAGATATGGGCCGGATTGAAGGCTCCCTATAGAATTAGCTTCTTATTTTCCTTTAAGTGATGTAATTTATTATTCTTGGTTTGTAATAATTTGTAAACGAATAATTGGGGCTGGATAGTGGATATGGGAAGGGGTTATCCATGTTTAGTATAGTAACGGGTAGAAATCATGACTATAGAATTTATTTCCCTATGTGTGCAATAGTATCCTTTTTAGGACATGCATATCATGCAATAGAAACCATTCTTAGGTTCTTCATTCCATTATGCCTTTTCATATCCTTTTATAAAACATTGCTCCCCGTTAATAACTACAACAAGTAATGGAACTGTCATGACATTCTACTGTTGCATAGAAAACCTGCCTATAGGATTTTTACTTATATGCATTAGATATCCTGCTATTTAGAACTTCATATTGGTTATTAATTACAATTGTTGAACACCCAATCAGCATGCTTAACCTAGCTAAAATGTGGTCAATTGGTTGAAACGATCTGCAAACATAGCATCACCTCTCTTAAAAATGGAATTGAAGTCTGCATGCTCACCTTTAAACAAATTGGCAATGTATACGAACGCCTAGGCAAACGTTAGGACTAATACATTATTAAAACCAAAACCTAATCGTGTTTCACTTAGCTGGCATTAGAACCAATCAGTCCCTTTTTTAAATTCTTAAACTTTGATGTTTTTCATTCCTGTTTTATCTCTTTCTGAAGTTCACCCTATTTCCTAAAAACTCCTACTCTACTATTTTCAAATACTGATTCTGGAAAATCATGCATTCATTTCCTCTTTAACTAAGTTATTAGATTACTGCTCTGTGTGTTTTCGAATTACTGGGTTTCAGAGGCAGTTTCACTCTTTGCAAAAAAAAATTATTCCGTTCAATTGAATACCTGCTCTATATTTTTAAAGCTATTGTTTCCTGAAAACATTTACTTACTCTCCTTTTACTAAACTCTTCCTTAAACTACTGACTCCTACTCTCCTTTAAACTACTGGATCTTCCAAAAGTCACATGCTCATTTGAATCACTTTGTCATTCTAAATCATGCTTTACTGAAATTTTCTAAAAGTTCTTCATTTGCTTTACGGAGGTCTTCATTGAAACTGTTGTGCACTTTTAAATCCTGCTACTGTCTTTAAATTACTGTATTTCTAGTCAATTCCTCTTCTTTAAACTGCTCTGTTTTAACTGAACTTCCTGCTTTATTACTGAGTTTTCAAAAGGGCATTCCTTTTTCTAAACTGCTGAAACCATATTGATTTCCAACTCAAAAACTCCTGTTTTAAATCCTGACTTTGAGACCTTAATTGTGTTTGAGACGTGCTATTTACGTGTGTACTTGTGGAGGGATCTGTGAGCCATTATTTACCCCTTATGTGTTCCCATACGTGTATTCCTATTTGTTGTTATGCATGTCGCTTAGAATTTTATCCCTTTAAGCCTAGGGGTTCAGCCTAGTACTCACCTTGTAGGATTAGTAGTCCTAAATACCCTCCAGGACTTATAAAATGGGGCGGGTAATAGCACGCAATAAGCTTCGTAACCGACACACGCGTTTTAAATACCTTAACGGGGCGGGAAGGGTAGAATATATGTATGATAACCGGTGCGCTAATACCACGTGTAGTCCCTCTTTGAGGCATGACATACCATGTATTGCATTGATGTGATCCATATTGATTTAAAACCTAGGACATTTTCATTCAAATGATTTTACTTTACTATTCTTTAAAATTCTTTTGACAATTTCAGCATTTACTTGAAATCCCCTCTTATGTGAGCCTTGCTTGTCATTTGTTTACTGTCCAAATTCACAAAACTTCTTGGCTAGGACCCACAGTTGTGGATCTTGAGGGGTGCCTAACACCTTCCCCTTGGGATAACTTCAAGCCCTTACCCAATCTCTGGTAACGCAAACTAATTCATGAGTTATTTACTCTAGGTGCCTTAACGCACCATAAAATATCGTTAGGTGGAGACTCTTCCATAAACCTCTTCCTTTAAGGAGTTATCCAAAATGTCATAAACCTGATCTCTCCGTACCTAACCCGTGCGAGGAAAAGGGGGCGCGACACCCGTTACCTCACCTATACGTCGGACATGGAATAACACATAGCATGTAAGACTCTATACCTATTCCCTCAAGCTAAGGTTAGGACAAACACTTACCTCGGCTCCAAGAATGCAAATCAAGCCTCTAACACCGCTTTTCCTCTCGAATCCGACTCCGAAACAATCGTATCTATACATAATCGACTCAACAATTCAATTCCAATGCGTACTTATAGAATTCCCAACATTCTTTCCAAAATTCGACCTCGGGCCCGCTTGGTCCAAACACGAGGTTCGGACCAAAACCCGATCACCCATTCCCCCACGAGCCCGAATATACAATTTGTTTTAAAATCCGACCCCAAAACAAGGTTGAATTCCCAAAAATTCAAAAAAACCCTAACTCTACCCAAATCCCCAATTTTTACCCCTTAAACCCCTAGAATTCTTGATGATAATTGATGAAAAACATTAGAAAGTTGAAGGAAATCAGTTAGTGAACACTTACCTACGATTTGGGAAGAAAATCTCTTGAGAAAATCGTCCTAGGTCTTCTATTTTTGAGAAAAAGTTTGAGGAAGAACGTCTGAAATTGTTTTTAAAAAAAATCTTCACTGCTCGACTCTCGCACCTGTGGTGCTTGGGTCGCACTTGCGATCTCGCAGGTGCGGGAAAGGGATCGCACCTGCGGAAAAAATCCAGGCCCACAGGGGGCCACACCTGCGGACTCTTAACCGCTGCTGCAGAACCACTGCTACGGAGGATAGTTCGCATCTGCGAGATGGACCGCACCTGCGGACAATACAGCGCGGTTGCGGTCTCGCACCTGCGGCCTAGGCTCGCAGGTGCGGGCACAGTAGAACTGGTGCACCAGTAGTGTTTTCTTGAGTCCAAACACTCCGAACACCTACCCGAAACACCCCCGAGCCCTCGGGGCTCCAAACCAAATATACACACAACCTCAAAAACATACCGCGGACTTATTCGAGCAATAAAATCACCAAATTAACATAAAAACAACGAATTAACCCCAAATCTATAAAAATTCTCAAAACTTCTTAAACCTCAAATTTTCCATTTTAGTCCGAATCACGTCAACCCAAGTCCGTTTCTTACCAAATTTCACAGATAACTCGTATAAAACATACTGAACTTGTTCAGGCTCCGGAACCATAATACGGGCCCGATAACAGCGGTTTCATATCAAATTTCATTTTCAAAAACCTTTATATTTTTCAGAAAATAATTTTCTTTAAAAATTCATTTCTCGGACTTGGGACCTCGGAATTCGATTTCGGGCATACGCCCAAGTCCCATATTTTCCTACGGACCCTCCGGGACCGTCAAATCACGTGTCCGAGTCTGTTTACCAAAAATGTTGACCAAAGTCAACTTTATTCAATCAATTATTGTAAGTTCAACATTTCATCAAGTTTTCCACATAAAGGCTTCCCGGCTACGCGCCCGGGCTGCGCACGCACATCGAGGTGAGATAAATGGAAGCTTTCAGGGCCTCGGAACACAGATTAAGTTAAAATTACACGGGATGACCTTTTGGGTTATCACAATCTCCACCTCTAAAACAAACGTTTGTCCTCGAACGGACATAGAAAAGGTACCTGGATAGGGGAAAAGAGGGGAATATCGGCTCCGCATATCGGACTCAGACTCCCAGGTAGCTTCCTCAACAGGCTAACCTCTCCGCTGAACACGAACCGAAGGATAACTCTTCGATCTCAACTGACGAACCTGCCGAGCTAATATGGCTACCGGCTCCTCCTCATAAGACAAATCCTTGTCCAACTGGACACCGCTGAAGTCAAGTACATGAGATGGATCCGCAATATCCCTCTGAAGCATAGATACATGAAACACCGGGTGTACCGCTGATAAACGCGGTGGCAAAGCAAGTCTATAGGCCACCTCTCCCACCTTATCCAAAATCTCAAATGGACTAATGTACCTAGGGCTCAACTTGCACTTCTTTCCGAACCTCATCACGCACTTCATGGGCGACACCCGAAGAAATACACGGTCTCCTATCATAAATGCCAAATCTCGAACTCTGCGATCCGCATAACTCTTCTGTCTGGATTGAGTTGTACGAAGTCTATCCTGAATGATCATCACCTTGTCCAAGGCATCCTGGACTAACTCAGAACCCAACAATCTGGCCTCTCCCGGCTCAAACCATCTGACTAGCGACTGACACCGCCCACCATACAATGCCTCATACGAAGCCATCTGAATGCTCGACTGACAGTTGTTGTTGTAGGAAAACTCAACTAAAGGCAAGAACTGGTCCCATGAACCTTCAAAATCAATGACACAAGCCCTCAACATATCCTCCAAAATCTGAATAGTACGCTCGGACTGTCCGTCCGTCTAAGGATGAAATGTTGTGCTCAAATCAACCCGTGTGCCCAACTCACGCTGAAATACTCTCCAAAAATGGGAGGTAAACTGAGTACCTCGGTCTAAAATAATGGATACGGGCACACCATGCAATCAAACAATCTCCCTCATATAGATCTTTGCCAACTTCTCTGAAGAATACAAAACTGATACAGGAATGAAGTGTGCTGACTTGGTCAGCCTATCCACAATGACCCACACCGCATCAAACATCCTCTGAGTCTGTGGGAGTCCAACCACAAAATCCATGGTGATACGCTCCCACTTCCACTCGGGAAGCTCAATCTGCTGCATCAAACCACCAAGTCTCTGGTGCTCGTACTTAACCTGCTGACAGTTCAAGCACTGAGCTACATAGGCTACACTATCCTTCTTCATTCTCCGCCACCAATAATGCTGCCGCAAGTCCTGGTACATCTTTGCGGCGCCCGGATGAATGGAATACCGGGAACTATGGGCCTCCTGCAATATCAACTCATGAATACCATCAACATCAGGCAAGCAAATACGGCCCTGCATCCTCAGAACTCCCTCATCATCAATGGTGACCTGCTTGGCACCTACGTCTCGGACCGTATCTCTAAGAACACATAAATGACGATCATCATACTGCCTGGCCCGAATACGATCATACAAGGAATAACGGGCCATAATATGAGCCAAAACACTCCCAGTCTCCAAAACCTTCAATCTCATAAATCTGGTGGCCAAAGCCTGAACATCCAAGGCAAGCGGTCGCTCTCGTACTGACAAATAAGCAAGACTACCCATACTAGCTGACTTCCGGCTCAAAGCATCAGCCACCACATTGGCCTTCCCCGGATGATAAAGAATGGTAATGTCGTAGTCCTTTAACAACTCTAACCATCTCCTCTACCTCATATTTAACTCCTTTTGCTTGAACAGATTGCAGACTCTTATGATCCGTGAACACCTCACATGGCACCCCATACAGATAATGCCTCCAAATCTTCAATGCATGAACAATAGCTGCTAACTCCAAATCATGAACTGGATAGTTCTTCTCATGCACCTTCAACTGACGAGAAGCATAAGCTATAACCTTGCCCGCATGCATCAACACTGCACCAAGTCCAACCCGTGAAGCATCACAATACATGGTATAAGGCCCTGAACCTGTGGGTAAAACTAACACTGGTGCCGTGGTCAAGGCTGTCTTGAGCTTCTGAAAGCTCGCCTCACACTCATCCGACCACCTGAACTGGGCACCCTTCTGGGTCAACCTGGTCATCGGAGCTGCGATAGATGAAAAACCCTCCACAAATCGGCGATAGTAACCTGTTAAGCCCAAGAAACTCTGAATCTCTGTAGCGAAAGTGGGACTATGCCAATCTCTGACTGCTGAAATCTTCTTGGGATCCACCTGAATACCCTCTGCCGACACAACATGGCCCATAAATGCCACCGAACTCAACCAGAACCCACACTTAGAAAATTTGGCGTACAACTGACTATCCCTCAGAGTGTGGAGGACGACTCGAAGGTGCTGCTCATGCTCCTCTCGGCTACGGGAGTAAATCAAGATATCTTCTATAAAAACAATCACAAATTAGTCCAAAAATGGCTTGAACACTCGGTTCATCAACTCCATAAAAGCATCGGAGGCATTTGTCAACCCAAATGACATCACCAAGAACACATAATGCCCATAATGAGTGCGAAAGGCTGTCTTAGGGACATCAGACGCCCTAATCCTTAGTTGATGGTAAGGGTGGCTAACGGGCCGGGCTCGGGGCCAAACGGGCCAAGTGGGCCAGGCTAAACGGGCCTGGGCTATGCGGACCCAGGCTACACGGGCCCGGGCTAAACGGGCCCGGGCTAAACGGGCCCGGGCCAAACAGGCTATATGGGTGGAACCGGCCCACATGGGCCCGAGCTAAGCGGGCCGGCCATTTTTTTTAAAAAAAAAATTTATGTAAGGCAATTTCTTGTAAATCTTTGGGATATAAATATTGTAATTCATATTTAAACACAAAAAATAGTAAGTTTCTTCACATTAATAATAATAATACTTCAAACTTGCACTAATATTGCATAATAAATTAATAGTACTTCAAATTAAATTAAGAAACTATAACATTACGAATGTCTTGAGAACGCCTAAGACAACTCTTTATTATATGCCTCCTTAAAGAGCCCGTGTCGTTCAACTTTGGACGCCAAGTGTAGACACGACCATAGTGCTTGCACTTTACTATGTAAACTTCTTCATTTTCTTCTACCACATTATAGTGTTCCCGAATAAATGGGTTATTTCTAGAACCACCGGGCATGATTTAACTTGAATTGAGAATTTGAGTAGAGAGAGATTGATGATCTTGTGAGTCATAATGAAAGAATGAGGGGGTATTTATAGTTAAGAAAAGGGAAAAAGTGTAATTATAAAAAGTTTGGGGTTAAAACAAAGTTTGGGGGCCATTTGGCTGTATTTTAAACTTTCCAAACGGCTAGTTTTTGAAATTATAGTCGTTGGCTATTTTTTATGTATTTATATTATATTATCTAAGGCTATTTATTGTAAAGTATATTATATAATTATTACTTATGTATTGTAATTCAAGTAAGTTTCTTCAAATTAATAATAATAGTACTTCAAACTTGCACTAACATTGCATAATAAATTAATAGTACATCAAATTAAGTTAATAAACTACAACATTAAGCATAATACGACTAATAAAATTAAAATAACACAAGTTTGAATTAAACTTAAAATATTCAAGGACATGTCTTATAATTTTTATTAATACGACATTTAAAAAATTGACAATATCTTTCTTAGTCTTCCTCCCCCCAATGGAATGAGCACACCTAAGGTACTAATACCACCATTAAAAGGGGAAAAAACTAATCAAGATGTGCCAAAATACAAGTTACATATTAATCAACATATTATCTCTAACAAATTTCATAAATCCTTCAAGGTTGGGAGGAATTTTCGTTGGTGGTGAAGGAAAAGAAGCTTGTTCATCACCGCTTCCGGGCGAAGCAGCATCCTCCGCAAGTTCCGCTAG
>MDKH01187453.1:0-31799 GCA_005239495.1 Nicotiana undulata
AGGGTCCGGGATCGGTATAGTTCTAAAACTGCCTATGGGCAGGATTGATACGCTCAATTTACACCTTAAAATAGGGTAAGCGATCGTTGTCAAATATAGTAACCCAACTAGGTTGGGGTCGAATCCCACAGAGAACAATATGAAGGCGAATAGGAATGCTAGAGAATTATCACTTATCGCGCAATGCCAAACAAATAAGATTTTTGGTTTTGATAATTGTTTATAGCTAAATGCGAAAATATAAATTAATCTAAAAAAGCAAGTAAATTGATCAATGGCGATAAGAATGAAGGCATCGGGTGTTACACTCAAGTAACAATCCAATGTATTTTACGATTTTACAAATATGAGTGAGTTAATGTTAATTAGCCACGGAGAATAATTCTTAATTAGCTTTTCCCAAAGACTAACAAGACATCCTAATTGAATTATTCCTAACCCAATTAAGAGATTAAACACTTTCGGGTTTGGCTACAAGTAGTTCAATCCTATCCCTAGGTAGAATCTATAAAATGAGGATTAAAGCCTCAAGTTCTTGTTAATTAATCTTTCCCAACCCTGAATTATCTTTTCCAAAATTAATTCGGAGTTAATGGGCGAATCCTAGGGTTAACTAATCCCTTTGGAAACATTAAAGAACAAGAATAATTAAAATAACAAACACCCACTTCATAAATATAATAAAATCATTCAATACATAAGCACAACAAGGTATTTAATCCACACTTTCAATATGAATATTCCCATAAACAAGATTCAAGTGTTGGAAAAATACTACACACTTAGATATTCAATACAAAACAAGGAAATGAAGAAATAAACATAAATGGGTAAGAAATCCTTAACCACAATGGTGAAATCTTCAAGACCCAAGTGTGTGTGCAAAGCCCTAGCTTCAAGGACTTGTTCTTCTCTCTCAAAAATATATTTACAAAACTCAAAAATATGTCAAAAGATATGCCAAGATATCTAAAAATGGCTGCTAGGTCGAGTATATGAGAGTTGAGTTTGGAAAATGTGATTTTACACTCTTGTCCAGATCTGATGCCCGACTATCGCACCTGTGGAAGACTCCTCGCAGGTGCGATTCCGCAGGAGCGGAAATATTCACGCAGGTGCGAGTTCTGAGCTTTGGTCAACTTTCCGCATGAGCGGACATCTGGTCGCACCTGCGGTTCCGCAGGTGCGAGTTTAGGCTGGTTTGACTTTCCATCGCAAGTGCGGACATATGGTCGCACCTGCGGTTCCGCAGGTGCGTAAAAAGCACTGCAGGTGCGAGTTCTGTGTGACTGGGATGGCTTCGCAGGTGCGAGGTCGCACCTGCGACCTAGAATCCGCATGTGCGGAATCACTGAAGCATTTCATGCACTCTTTCACCACTTTTTGTCCAACTTTCATTCCAATTCAACACCAACCTTCATAGCATCATTTTCCTGAAAATTGAGCAATTATACACTAATAACGACCTCAAGTTATCATTTAACAATACAAAATCTAATGAGAAGAGGCTAAAATGAGTGGTAAAATCACCACTCATCAACACCCCCAACTTAGAGCTTTTGCTTGTCCTCAAGCAAATCAAAACTAATAACTCAATGAGGTTCTACTATTTAGACACACGTTGCATTGCTCGTATTCACAATTCACATTTTCCACTTAATCATTAAACTTATGAATTTGGTTGGTACTAATAATTAGGCTCAAGTATGCATCTTAATTGAATAACTCCCTCATTTACAAGCAATTTCAAGAAGTGCAGGGGATTTTCAAAAAAAACAATAAAGTGACAAGAAAAAGCCTCAAGAAGTGACTCAACAACACTAGTCTACTACACATGCTCAACTCGTTTATTTTTTATTATATAAATTTCACCATTCAATCCTAATTCATGTTCCCTCGCAAGAAAGAAAGAAGGAAGGAAAGAAAGAAAGAAATAAAGAAACTCCCAACTCACAATATTTACAACGTCAACACAAGGGACATATTTACAAATCCACTCACACTCACAAAGACTTTCAAGTGCTACAACCAATCATACAACAGGCTTGCCCTTATTTTAATTCAAAGCATATTCAAGAATATTCGGTTGGAGAACCCATAAGGGCTTTATAAGCTTGTAATTTAGGTTTAGGTAAAGGGAGGATACACATTTGGGAAATGGTTACACCCTCCTTGAACACTACTCACATTTTTCTTTCTTGATGCACTTTGTTTCTATTCAAACCACATGGCCTCATTTGCATCTAGTTACCAACATAGAACCACTTTAAATACCTCAATTAGTCTCTTCAAAGCTCCCATATTTTATTTTATTTTTGTGTTTTTCTTTTATATTTTCCTTTTGTATTTTTCTTTTGGAGCTTGATTTCAAGAGAGTACCTTCCTAGGTTCCACTTTGACACTACACCCCCAACTTAGGATTTTTGCCTCCTTCTCAATATTCAAGGAGGGACGGGTTCAAAAGAGGAATGATTTTTCAAAAGGGAAAGGCTAGTATTGAGGTGACCAAAGAGAAAGTTCAAGGCTCAAATGGGATAACTAGTGATAATATATATATATATACAAAGGTGGCTCAAAAGGCTAACGGGATTTTTGAATAACAAAAAGAATGCCTAAGGTCATTTCTCCAACCAAACATAATTGTCATTAGCATTGAAAAACCAACCGGGCAAGTTCTAGATGATGGACGCAAGCACAAGAATTATTTATACAAGAACTAACACACATGGCACATGAATTAATCAAGATGGGTAAATTTTATTCATCTATTTATTTATATATTTTTTTATAGGAGTTTAGAGCAATATTTTCGAGCTAGTGTGTAAAGAGTCACTAAAAGAGCCAAGAATTTATCACAAAAATTAACTTGCACCATGCAATTTACTTGTTTTCATTCAAAATCAATTTTCGGAGGGGTATTCTTATATTACATTTCACATACAAGAGACTAATTTCTTTAGTACCAAATAATCCAAAAGTCTCTTCCTAGCAACACAAGACTAATTCCCTTAAGAAGGTTTTCACACCATCTATCATAGGGACAAGTCACCCAGTTCACTTCAAAAAGTGTTTCTTTGGAAAGAACCGTAGCATGAAGAAAACCCAAGAAGGTTTATTATTATGGAAATTAAACTAACTACTCAAAATAAAACTAAAAATCTAAAAATAAAATCAACTATTAAATAAACTAAACCAAATCACACCAAGCCCGGCAAGGGCACATAATATCTATATATAACAATAAAGCCCGGCAAGGGCATATAACAATGTCATAACCCAAGTCGCAAAAGGACTTATCTCAGATCTTTACCTTTCACATTTGAATTTCTCCTAATTTGAATTCAGATAAAATGTACAAGACATCAAATGTGCACAGGCCACCCCCAACTAAAAACATTGCAGTGTCCTTACTGCACAATATCAAAATAAAATGGCAAAGTTTGAGGATCTCCCTGAGGTCTGCATCAGACTAGCAGACTGTAGGAGAAGTGTCTGGTCAGAACGGCTGCGATCCCTCGTCATCATCCTCCTCATCATCCTCATCAGTAGCATCAGTATCAGCACCACCATCAGCATCAGACAGGAATGAATACTCCTCGCTGTCGTCAGCATCTGCAACTGGCAGCGGCTTGCTCGGCTGCCCCCACCTGAAAATTGCTTTTACACCCCTCCACACTTTGATTAGGAGCTTCCCTTTCTTCTTGTTCTTTTCCTTCTCCTTCTTAAACGAATCCTCCAAATCAACATGTGCCTTTGCAAGGCTGGTGTAGGAGGTCTCCATCTGCTTCAGAGAAGCAGCCATCTTGTCATGAGAAGCAGCCATCTCCTTCTGAGTGTCAAAATATTTCTTCATCTCAGCTCTGGAATAATAGTCAGGTGGGGGTTGTGGCTGTGAAGTGGGGGGTCCGGTGGGGATCTTGGACACGAGGTCCTTAATAAGAGCAAGCTGGGAGTTCATCTCCCCAAACGGACCCGCTGATGAACTAGGCAGGGAGGAAGATCCAATCTCGGTGGTGGTGGTGGTCATCTTTCTCTTCTTGCTTTTGACTGCTCCACCATCGCCTTTAACCCTCAATGGCTGGAAGGGCTTGTCAGCTGGCACCTGCAGATCATCAGGGCGTTCCTCAACCTCTACCCGCCGGCATAGCTCAGTGATCACTGATGGAAATAGTAGCCCAGGCCCATTGTCAATCACAAACTGTCGCATCTCCTGTAGAATGTAGTGATCTGGGTTCACTGGAACACCGTCGATCAGGCAAGCTATGATCAGAGCCCTGACATAGGATACGTCTATTACATTCCCACTGGGGGAGACTCTGCTGCTCAGTATGTGCAACCATATCTTGGCCTCGGCCGTGAAGTTAGTCGACTTCAAGCCCTTCCTCTTGTTTTCCCATTTTGATTGTACACTTTCTGGGTATAGTTTGGAAGCTAGCCATGCTGCATTTTCACACGTATCCCTGTCCACCACTAGCTGCATCGGGTGGTTTTCAATTCCCAGGACATCATTTATCTCTTCCACACCGAATCTCACTTGCTTCCCTCGGATGATGAGGAAAGGATCTTGAAAGGTTGACCGCCTGAGGTTGGCATAGAACTCACGAACCAACATTTCATTAGCAATGCACGGGGTTGGAATGAAGCAAGTCCACCCGGAAGATACCAGCCAATCATAGAATCCCGACAGCTTCTCATTCACTTTGTCATCGGCAATGCCTCGCTCAAGTATCAATTTTTTTGTGAGGAGTTGCTTGAAGTACTGGCGTTGACAGGTGGCAGACATGAACCGGTACTCATCATATTGTTCTCCAGCTTCCTCCTCATTTTCATAATTTTGGCTTGGGTTCGGGTCCATTTTTGAATCAAAGCACCTATAAAAATTCAAAAATGAAGTTAGTTAAGCAGTGGACTATCATTAAGCATCGTAAAACACTGCAAATAGGCCAAATAACCAAGTTGAACGGGATCGAGAACGCCTTGATGCAAGTACACTGGTTTAGGAAAATCTGTGTAGTTTCTGCACTTGCGGAATTTTGATCGCAGGTGCGGTTCCGCACCAGCGGTCTTTTTGGTCGCACCTGCGGTAATCTTTGCACCAGTGGTTCTGGACTCGCAGGTGCAAGGTCGCACCTGCGGAAAAAGGTCCGCACCTGCGATCTTTCGTCCAAAAATTTTACTGACCAGATTTTTGTGAGAAATTTGCTTTGGGTCTTGCTTTTGGCCACTAATATATACTCAAGACTTCCAGATTAGTGTACCAAATTTCATTCTAACTTCATTAATACTACCATCAAGGTACGAGGCACTCGATTTTCACTCGTACCATAACTCGAACACTTCGCGAGCGTAAGACATTTACTCTTTCCTCACACGAGTTTGATGCTCAACACAACCCCACAAATGATCCAATCACTACTCTCAACCAACCCTCACCCTAATTCTATCCTAAAACACTAAAGGAAAGAAAAAGAACAAAAACAAAAATGAAGCAACTAAATGATGCCCATGGCCATTAAAGTCCTGATTAATCAAGAAAACTTTAAAGAAAAACAAAAATGGAGAGGCAAAAGGGAGTGAGTAAGTGAAGTTACATGGGATTGTGGATCACTCTGAGTGAGAGATGTGGGTGTGTTGTGAAGAATTGTGAGGGAGTGTTTTGTGCTTTGAAATGTTAGGGCATAGAAAACTGACCTGGGGGGAGTAAAATTGGGAATTAACTAACAGCCTTTCGCACCTGCGGAACTAGTACCGCACCTGCGGAACCGCAGGTGCGTAAAAAGGTTCGCACCAGCAACTCTGGTCGCACCTACGATGAAGGGATACGCGCCTGCGAAGTCGCACCTGCATAAAAGTGACCGCAGGTGCGAAAATACCTGGGTTTTGCGCAGAACATTCTGTGGACATTTGCGATCGCATTTTTTATCGCAAATGCCATTCCGCTATAGCATTTTGGACATAAGGCATCGCAGACCTGGGCAGAATGTTTGCCCAGCAATTTCTTTGTTTTCTTGCACTGGTTTTGATTCCCCGGTATCCCCGACCTGCTCAAATCAACTCCGAAAAATGCAAAACTTGGCAGATTGGTTAGAAAAAATATAATAAGCTATTCTAAAAAGGAAAATTTCAAAAATGACTTAAAAATTTTGAAAATAATATTATATTAAACTAATTTTAAAATAATATACTAAGCTAATCTAAAAAAGGAAAATTTTAAAAATGACCAAAAAATTAAAAAAAAACGATGGGTTGCCTCCTTCCAAGCGCCGCATTTAACGTCGTGGCACGACGCAAATCAACTTTTACCGCTTTTCTCGCCACTTTGACGATATGAACTGGGCACCTAGCTTGGAATCAAGCTTGTGACCATGGGCGGTTGGGGGTGGTATATAGATGAACGAGCCAAGCCTTAATTTTTTCATTTTGCACTTCTTGGCCCGTATGTGAGGAATGTCATTTTGCCTCCTTTGTTCTTCAAATTGCAAGATGTATGGCACAAATTTTTCCTCCTCGCAACACTCCATTGACTCGTGTAGTTCAACTCTCGTTTTACCACACAATTCCAATGTTGAGAAATGCTTGGAATGTGCCTTCAAACTTCCAACTTGCAAATTTTTCTAGGTTTTGACATCCTCATTTTCCCCCGGAATTGAGTCAATTTCAACCAAATTTTCAATCACTCCGGTTGACTCAAATTCCATATTTTTGTTGGCATCCAAAATACTCATGGAGTCGGTTGGCGGATGTTCAAGGCTTGATTCCTCAAAGTAGCACTCACTCTCACCCTCGGAATTAAATTCTTCTTGACTTCCATCCACACTTTCAACTTGAGATGCATGATGAGTCTCCATTAATGCTTGCATTTGATCCTCCAAAGTGCGGATGTGTTCATCATTTTGAGCCACATCATTTTTTAATTCTTCAAGCGCAAGGTGGTGCTTTTCCTCATTTTCAAGAATGGCCTCCAACATGTGCATCATCCTCTCATCTTGAGCATTTGAGAGTTCTTCCTGGCTTTGTTCAATTGCCAAGGAGGAATTTTCATCTTCCTGGCTATCACTCACCTCCAAGGCTTTTTGAGCCCTTGAAGCTTCAATCATTGCATCCATTTGTGAGTGTAGCCTTTCAAGTGCCAAATCATTTTGGAGACTATTCTCCAAAAGTTCTTCCAAAGCATTTTGCTCATGGTTTCCTTCTTCAAGTAAGCACTCCAACATGAGCTTGAATTCTCCACTTCTACCATGCTCAAATTCTTCCACTTCATTGCCCCTAAAATTTCTATCACAAAAAATAGATTCATCATGATGGGGGCTTGGGGAAGGGACGGACAAATACAAACAATCATACTCATGACCATATTGGAATCCACACCTATCACAAACACTCCACTCATGGGTTTGAAATTGTGCGCACAATCCATCCCGGGGAGAATTTAAATAATTTTGCCACGAGTATGGTCCTCCACAATAAGGACAAGGGTCATCAAAATATGAACAACTACCATCTGACCAATATTCATTATATGATGCCATATTTTTTTTTTTTTAAAAAAAAATTAAGTAACAAGAAAAATTAATTACACAAATATTCACAAGTTTGGACCAAAGCACTTAAGCTTACTTCTCCAACAACCTAAGTTACGCCAATTGTTCCCCGGCAACGGCGCCAAAATTTGATACGCTCAATTTACACCTTAAAAGAATGTAAGCGATCGTTGTCAAATATAGTAACCCAACAAGGTTGGGGTCGAATCCCACAGAGAACAATATGAGGGCGATTAGGAATGCTAGAGAGTTATCACTTATCGCGCAATGCCAAACAAATAAGATTTTGGGTTTTGATAATTGTTTATAGCTAAATGCAAAAATATAAACTAATCTAAAAAAGCAAGTAAAATGATCAATGGCGATAAGAATGAAGGCATCGGGTGTTACACTCAAGTAACGATCCAATGTATTTCACGACTTTACAAATATGAGTGAGTTAATGTTAATTAGCCACGGATAATAATTCTTAATTAGCTTTTTCCAAAGACTAACAAGACATCCTAATTGAATTATTCCTAACCCAATTAAGAGATTAAACACTTTCGGGTTTGGCTACAAGTAGTTCAATCCTATCCCTAGGTAGAATCTATAAAATGAGGGTTAAATCCTCAAGTTCTTGTTAATTAATCTTTCCCAACCCCAAATAATCTTTTCCAAAATTAATTCGGAGTTAATGGGCGAGTCCTAGGGTTAGCTAATCCCTTTGGAAACATTAAAGAACAAGAATAATTAAAATAACAAACACCCACTTCATAAATATAATAAAATCATTCAATACATAAGCACAACAAGGTATTTAATCCACACTTTAAATATGAATATTCCCATAAACAAGATTCAAGTGTTGGAAAAATACTACACACTTAGATATTCAATACAAAACAAGGAAATAAAGAAATAAACATAAATGGGTAAGAAATCCTTAACCAAAATGATGAAATCTTCAAGACCCAAGTGTGTGTGCAAAGCCCTAGCTTCAAGACTTGTTCTTCTCTCTCAAAATTATATTTACAAAACTGAAAATATGTCAAAAGATATGCCAAGATATGTAAAAATGGCTGCTAGGTCGAGTATATGAGAGTTGAGCTTGGAAAATGTGATTATACACTCTTGTCCAGATCTGATGCCCGACTATCGCACCTGCGGAAGACTCCTCGCAGGTGCGATTCCGCAGGAGCGGAAGTATTCACGCAGGTGTGAGTTATGAGCTTTGGTCAACTTTCCGCAGGAGCGGACATCTGGTCGCACCTGCGGTTCCGCAGGTGCGTGAATTTTACTCGCAGGTGCGAGTTTAGGCTGGTTTGACTTTCCATCGCAAGTGCGAACATATGGTCGCACCTGCGGTTCCGCAGGTGCGTGAATTTTACTCGCAGGTGCGAGTTTAGGCTGGTTTGACTTTCCATCGCAAGTGCGAACATATGGTCGCACCTGCGGTTCCGCAAGTGCGTAAAAAGCAGCGCAGGTACGAGTTCTGTGTGACTGAGATGGCTTCGCAGGGGCGATCAATCCTTCGCAGGTGCGAGGTCGCACCTGCGACCTAGAATCCGCAGGTGCGGAATCACTGAAGCATTTCATGCACTCTTTCACCACTTTTTGTCCAACTTTCATTCCAATTCAACACCAACCTTCATAGCATCATTTCCCTGAAAATTGAGCAATTATACACTAATAACGACCTCAAGTTATCATTTAACAATACAAAATCTAATGAGAAGAGGCTAAAATGAGTGGTAAAATCACTACTCATCAAGACTCATTAGACAATCTATAAAAACTTCGAAATTGACTAACAATGAGGCCGAGTATGAGGCCATGATTGCAGGTCTCAAACTAGACAATGGCCTGGGAGAAGAGGTTATCGAGGCAAAATGCGACTCTCTTTTGGTAGTAAACCAAGTAAATGGAAGCTTCGAGTTTCGAGAAGATAAGATTCAAAGGTACTTAGACAAGCTTCAAGTGACATTGCATCGCTTCAAAGAGTGGACCCTGGTCCACGTACCTCGAGAACAGAATAGCGAGGCTGATGCACTTGCAAACTTGGGCTCATCTGTTGAAGAAGATGATATAGTCCTGGGGACTGTCGTACAACTATCAAGGTCGGTGATCGAAGAGTGCCATGAAGAAATTAACTCAACAAGTCTAACATGGGATTGGAGGAATAAGTACGTCGAATACTTGAAACATGGAAAGCTCCCCTCGGACCCAAAAGAATCGAGGGCCCTTCGAGCCAAGGCAGCTCGATTTTCACTCGATGAAAATGAAACATTATATAGAAGGACCTTCGACGGACCACTGGCAGTATGCTTGGGACTAGGGGACACTGATTATGTGCTACGAGAAATCCACAAAGGCACTTGTGGGAACCATTTCGGTGCCGATTATTTGGTTCGTAAGGTGATCAGAGCGGGGTACTACTGGGATAGCATAGAAAAGGACACCAAGGAGTTCGTTCGAAGATGTGATAAATGCCAAAGGTTTGCACCGATGATCCATCAACTCGGTGAAAAACTACACTCGGTCCTATCCCCGTGGCCATTCATGAAATGGGGGATGGACATCGTTGGCCCCCTACAAATGGCGCAAGGTAAAGCTAGATTTATCCTATTTATGACTGACTACTTCTCAAAATGGGTAGAAGCACAGGCCTTTGAGAAGATAAGAGAAAAAGAAGTCATCGACTTCATATGGGACCACATCATATGTCGATTCGGGATTCCCTCCGAGATAACATGCGACAATGGGAAGCAGTTCATTGGCAGTAAAGTAACAAAATTCCTCAAAGACCATACAATCAAATGATCCTATAAACGCATTATCACCCAAGTGCAAATGGTCAAGCCGAGTCCACAAACAAAACCATCATCCAAAACTTAAAGAAGAGATTAGATGATGCAAAGGGAAAATGGAGAGAAGTGATGCCTATAGTACTATGGGCATATCAAACAACATCGAAGTCGAGCACATGGGAGACCCCATTTTCTTTGGTATATGGGTCTGAGGCATTGATCCTAGTTGAGGCCGGGGAACCGAGCGCCAGATTTCAACATACCACCGAGGACTCAAACAATGAGGCCATGAACACCTCTCTCGAGCTACTAGATGAAAAACGTGAGGCAACATTAGTTTGAATGGTCGCTCAAAAATAAAGGATAGACAAGTACTACAACAGAAGAACGAACCTCCGCTACTTTGTAGTCAAGGACTTAGTTCTAAGGAAAGTCACCCTCAATACTCGAAACGCAAATGAAGGGAACTAGTCCCTAATTAGGAGGGACCATACCGTGTCCTCGGAGTCATAGGCAAAGGATCCTACAAACTTAGCACAATGGAAGGTGAGCAACTACCAAACAATTAGAACATATCACCGCTCAAACGTTATTACTGCTGAGGTATGACATTTTCCCCTTTCCGTTTATATTTTATACTAACTTCTTACAGGTGTTCGATTGTAGATATCGAAGCACCCTTCAACTCGAAGACCTTAGGTTTTAAAGCATGCATTGCACTCTTTTTTCCTTAGATCGGGTTTTATCCCAAATGGGTTTTACCGGCAAGGTTTTTAACGAGGCAACACCTATATTCTACCTAAGGAAAACTCAACAAGTATTCAAGGCTTCTTTTCAATCAACCTCAAATACTGGGGGGAATCACCCTCGGAGGTTACATTTTAAAAGAAAACAAGTCATGCCGAGGATGGCCTCGATAGGAGAATGTTGTAACGGGCCAAACGGTCAAATGAACCGTGTCCATATAGAGCATTCAAGCCCTTAACAGCAAAACATGTACACATGTATCAATCATTCAAAGAGGCACTATTATATCAAAATACTTCATGTCTCAAGGAAGTCTACTATTTTCTCATTTATATTTCTACATGAAACGGCTCAAGGTCCAAAATCTCAAGTACACCCGAATACTCGGGGATTGTTATCGACAGTAAACATGTCAAGTCATCAAAAAATCAAACTTATAAGACCTCATAGAGGCACACTCGGACTTATAAAACCTCAATGAGGCATACTCAAACTCCTAAGACCTCAATGAGGCATACTCGACCTTAAAAAAGGCATCCCCTTGATATTAAGGCCAAGGCCATCTCACTCGGTGACTAAAGGCTACGGCCATATAAAAGACTACGGTCATTTGAAAAGGCTACGGCCAAAATAATGCGGCTTTGAGACGTCCTACTTCTGCCATAAAACTAAAGGCCTTCAAATATTTCGAAAAACCAGTTAAATTAGGCTACCCTCAGCAAAAACAAAGGGGCTTCGATAAAATCAGCCTCGAACAATGTGAAGGCTTCGAAAATATCAGCCTTCGAGAAAACCTCAAGAGATATTCAATTATTGTTGCACATCGACTTGCAAATGAGGTTCCAAACAATCGAACCGTCAAAACATCCAACGAATATATAAACATGCCAAGGCATAACAAAATTTTTACTAAGTCTTTAGCCAGAAAGAGGTAAAATTGTAGCCATTTTAGAGGTTGAATCGACCCAATCTAAAAAGAGCCTAAGGGCCGATAAGTAAGAGCCTAAGGACTGATATGTAAGAGCCTAAGGGCCAGTCTAAAGAGCCTAAGGGCCAACCTAAAGAGCCTAAGGGACGATCTAAAGAGTCTAAGAGCCAACCTAAAGAGCCTAAGGGCCAACCCAAAGAGCCTAAGGGCCAACCTAAAGAGCTTAACGAACGATATTTTAAAGCCTAAGGGCCAATACTTAAAAAACTTAAAGGCCGAAGCATGACATGCTCTGGACCTTACACAGGTCAGACTCAAATCCCCTTCACCCCCAATTAGAAGCAATACTCAAAAGTTATAGCATCAAAAATTGAATAAACTTCGAAGAAAAGTTGAAGACGAAGAAATGATCAAAGAAACTCCTTTTTTCTTTATATATATACAAAAAATGTTACAAGGGAGTTTTACAGAACAAAATTTCTTACAAAAAGATAGAAAACTCATATATATTCCAGGGGGCATCCCCCCCTGACCTATCACTCCTTTGGGAGTAGCTCCTTTGTCAACCTCCTCATCTTCATCACCTTCGACGTTAACTTCATCGGAGGAGGAAAGGACGAACTTGGCATCAGCTTCGTCTGCCTTAGCTTGCTCTATCTCCTCAAAGAGATCAAACCCCTTAGCATGGATCTCCTCGAGGGTTTCCCCCCGGGATCGGCAGAGGACATAATCATTGCTTATTTTCTCCCGGTTGGAGGCCCCTCTCAATTCCATCTGAGCATCAGCAGCATCTTTCAAATAGATGGTCATCGTCTTGTCAGCCTTGGCTTGTATTTCTTTGGCTTCAGTCCGAGCTTCCTCAACTTCGGCCTTGGCCTTCGTGAGATCAGCCTCGAGCTCGGCTATCCTGCCCGCCTTAACCTAATTACTCTCTTCAAAGTTGAATTTCAAGGGCGGATACCTTTTCCAATGCATCTTTTTTGGCCGCAGCAAGGATGTCCATTTGTGCCTTCCATTCATTGCACTTAGCGTTGACGTGGTCGACCTACCGAAGGCATTTCACCATATCCACCTTTTGCTGCAACTGAGACATCAAAGTGTTAGCCTCCGAAGACGGGAGAGGGATATCATATTTTTTCAAAACTAAGGTTACTTGTTTCTCTAGCTTGTCCTTGTATTCCCGAGCTCTGGTCAACGCCGATCGAATATGCCTCGGTTCCTTTTCCTTCTTTTCACAAAGAAGCCTGAATGATTTCTCATCGTTTGAGGATCTACGCAATTCGGCTTCACAGTGACCTAGTTTAGTCTTAAATTTATCGAAGGCCTACAGAAAGAAAATATCGATTAGACAAAAGAAGAAAGTATGACATCGGAAAAATTATAGTGTTATTAAAAACTTACAATTGAGCAAAGATATTGAGCCTCCTCGAAGATCGAGCTCGCGTCCGCTGGTTCAGCCTCATCGACCCCGGCAAAGCAACCTTGGAAGGGTTCATTTTCACTCGAGACTCCACCTAACTCAGGCGTCTTCAAGTTCTATGCGTCCCTGATGGCATCTTCAGAGAACGCTGGAAATGAAGGTGAATGACCTGTTGTCACGGCCTTGGGGAGATCACCCTAGGCGCTCTGTTCTGGAATAGGAGCTTCGAAGCTCGTCCCCATCGGAGTATTTCCCGAAGTCGGAGAAGCAGTCACCAAGTCAGGTGATGCAGGGCCCTTATCCCTTTTCTCTTTGGGAATCCCTTCTTCGAGGTTAAGGGCCTCGGTTTCAACAGGCTTGCTAACCTCGGAAGACTTTCTGGTTCAAGCCACTAACGTCGAACCCTCCACCTTGTCGTCATCACCGTCCATGGACCGGTGGACAAATTCAAAATCCTCATTAATGACAACAATTTTCTTGCGCCTCCGAGCAGTCTCTGCTTTGCTTTGAGTTTCCTTTCTCTTCGAGGATCTTTTTCTCTTATTATCCTTATTTGGATTTGAAGCTAAAGGTCCCTATTCCTCCCCGAGAGGGGGCGGCCTCATCTCGGAGAACTTGCCAATGCATGCGATAAAGGAGTTAGGTCACATGAAGAAAGGTATTTTTACTAAAGAAAGAAGTACTATAACACGTACTGTGGTGCTTCGCCTCCCACTTGCCCTTCGAAAAGTCTCGCCTCTTGCGTTTGTCGTATGTTGAAGTAGCTGCAAGTTTGCGATCCCAGTCCTCGTGATCGAGGACCGCATTAGGCATCCACGGGACCGCTGTGGGAGAAGAAAAGTAACAATTATGCGAAGTTTAGCAAAAATGATGAAAAAGAAATAAAGCAAAACATTTTACTCACGTTTGAAGTTCCATTTCTCGGGGAACGACAGAAACTCCTTGGGAATAATGTCGATGGTCCTCACTCGGATGAACCAGCTCATCCAGCCTCGATCCTTGTCTTTGTCATTACTAGCGAAGAAGGACTTGGTGGATCGACGTTGGAGTTTGATTAGACCTCGGAAATGTTGAGGTCGATATAATCGGACGAGGTGGCTGAGGGTGAATTTGATCCCGGCCTTTTCAACGAAGAACTTCATCATTAATATAATCCTCTAGAAGGACAGATGAATCTTGCCAGGGTAACTTGGTACCTTTGGCAGAATTCGAGCACAAGTGGGTCGAGGGGACCTAGTGTAAAAGGGTATGTATACACGCTCAGGAACCCCTCTACATAGGTCGTGATATCCTCTTCACGAGAGGGTATTTGCAGAACGACCTCATCCCCCTATCTCCACTCTCTCCTTACAGCTACAAGGTGTCTTTCCTCGATTGATCTTATGTACTTCGATGTGTGTACTCGACAGCCGGGGACATCGGGGGGTTTCTCTATTGTAAAGTCCTTCTTCAAGTAAACATTGCTCGGTACGATCTCATTAAGCGCCGGAAATTTGCCACCGGCCGGACGGGAAGTAGAAGTAGAGGTTCCTTCTTTCTGAGGAACGGATCTGGAAGTTTTGGCCATAGTTTCTTTAGAAAATGAAGGAAGATATGAATAAACCGGTGAGGTTTTGAGCTAATACGGGGGAGGAACTAGTGGTGAAAGGGAAGCTTATATAGGAGAGTAGGTGTTGCAAAGTGGTAAAGTTCCTAATAAGAAACGAAAGTGGGTATATATAGAGGAAGGCGGAAATTGTTCATTGATATTTATGGCCGACCGGCTCTGACGTGCACTCAATGCTTTTGGGGAAGAGAATCGACGTGACGCTTCGGTCATTTCAATGTCTGCGTCACAGGAATGATATCATCATCAAGGACCTTGGGATTTCAAGTCGTTTCTTATCATTTCAAAATGCGGGGACTATCTGTATGCGTCTGAAATCAGAGGAGTCTGATTTCGAAGTCTCTATTGTGTTCCGAGCCCGACCTCGGAAGACTCGAAGTAAGGTTCGAGTCCGATCTCAAAATGCATACCTCGAGAGAGTACATCGAAGTCCCAACACAGCAAACCTCGAGGCAGTACAATTTCGATGACACTCGAGAAAAGGCGGGAATTTCTCAAGGGCATATAGGTCAAGACGAAAATATCAGGATTGGTTCATACAAATCCGTACTAGGAGGTTATACAGCTGTACCAATAGTATTTTTTACTGTAAATAGAAAGGTGTTTCCCCCTCCTATATAAAGGGGACTCCAATCATTTTTAAACATCATCATTCACTGATATAGAACATTCTACTCTACTTTTCTCGTTTACTGTGCTCAAGATTATTCTTCATCTTTATTGCTCTTCATTTATTGTTCATACTTTACTGCTATTAACTAACCTCGAGACCCCGAGGCTATCGAGCTCGAGCCCCCATTCCTTTTGACAACACTGGTTTGGTTATCATTTCTTCCAATTTACACTCAATATTTCTACTCACTTACACTCTCTTTACCTTGAAAAATGGTATTGACAATTATATTTGATTTTTTGGTTCTAAAAATATGTGATTTATTTTAATACTAGTTGTTCAGTGAGAAAGGTTCAAGTAAGGAAACCAAGATATGCAAACCAAAGTTGTCACAAGACTGGGGCCTCGAGCTCACTAGAACTAGGGGCCTCGAGGTCGGATTGCAGCAATTAATAATGAGCAATGAATGAAGAACAATAAATGTAGTACAATAAATGAAGAACAATAAAGCTTTGGAGTAACTGTTGAGCACGTTAAATAAGAAAAGCAGAGAATGTTTTATTGCAGTGAATATTCATGTGTGTTACAAGATGATAGGGATCCTCTTTATATAGGAGGGGAGAATCCCAACATAGTACATGCCTAATTATGACAAAGAAATACTATTGGTACAGTTGTATAACGGCTTAGTACGGACTTGTACTATCTCTTGCAGACCTTAGCAGCTTTAACTATGTGTCCTTGGGAGTTTCCGCCTTTTCATGACGACCATCGATTTTTACACTGCCTCGAGGTATGTTGTGACAAGCCTTCGATATACTCTCTCGATGGATGTACCTTGGGGTTGACCCTCAAACTCTGCTTCGAGCCTCTCAAGACCGAGCTTGGTATGCCACATAAGCCTTAAAATTGGATTGCCTCGATTTTGACCGTATACAGATAGTCCTCGCATTTTTTGGAATGAAATAATAAGAAACAATTTGAATTCTTTGACTGTTCGATGTCTCCATCATAACGTCAGTTACGTCATGTAAGCAATTGATATGACAAAATGGATGTTCAAAAGTCACGCTTGCACAATTCTCGAAAAGCTTAAAATCGATTGCGGTGGTTGGCCATCCTTTGGTCTTCTCCAACGCGCATAACTGGCCCCTATAAATAACCCAATCCTTCACTCCTTAAACCTTTACCTTTCACCACATCTTCAGATCTTCAAAAACTCTTCTTATTTCTTTCTAGTGTTCATCTCTAAACAAATTTCTTCCTTTTTTCTGAAATTTCACAGCAAAAATGGCAAAGACTTCTAAAATCGTTCCCCAAGATGAGAAAGCCTCTTCGTCATCACGCTCGTCTAAGAGCAAAGTAGTAGTGCCTCCTCGTATTGAGGAGTGTATCCCCAAACCTCGTTCCTCCGATTTCAAGGTCGACAAACCCTCTTCAAAGTCAGGGCGATGTGAACCCATGTCCCGATATATAAGCCTGATAACCGAAGCTGGGAAAGTGAAGGTTGATTGCAGCTGGGGGGAAGGCGGTACAAGTGGATATTCCTTCTCGTGAGGAATACATAACAACAAATAAAGTCGGTTTCCTTAGTGTGTACACATATCCTTTTACCCTAGGTCCGGTAGAACCATCTTCGCCATCGATAGACACTGTGATCCTCGATTTTTGCAGACAATATTGGGTGACACTCGGCCAAATCTATCCATCATTCTGGCACATTGTTTACCTTATTAGGTACTTTTCAAACATGTTCTAAGGGATGCCTTTTACCCTGGACCATCTAATTAGAATGTATAGCCCCCGACTTTATCGAGGCGGCATGATTAAGCTATAACGTCGGGCTTCGAAGGTCCTCTATGCCAGCATTGATAAGGACAAGTACAGAGGGTGGATGAGCCGCTTTGTCCGAGTTAGGACCTCGGACCTGATCCCAGCTGAATGGATGTCATTCCCCAAGGAATGGAATATGAGTCATAAGTGAACATGTCAATTAAGTATTTTCTCTTCCCTTTGAACTATCTTCCTTTTGAACTGAATCCCTTCGATGATGTAGTTGTCGAGTGGTATCCCAGTGCAGCTGGGTCCGACTACTTGATTCAACTTGCCCGTATATCAAGCGCGTGTGGCGTGACCTGGCCAAGACCCGATGGGAGGAAAAAAACCATGATGAGTTTTATTTCTGCCATACTTAAACTCCTTTGAGAGAATACCTCTCGATATTACCCTCACCCTTTGTGTTTATCCTTTTGCGCTTGTGCAGTCCTAGGAGAGGCCGTTTTTATAAGGGAACCCTTACCTAGGGAAGCAGATACCCCAAAACTCATTAAGGAGAAGAAGATAAAGAAGAAATCACCGATTGAATCCCCGAAATCGAAGAAGGCTAAAGTTCAAAAGCTTAAGGTCGATTAAGCAGCCTTAACTTCAGAAGTGGCAGAGAGCCTTCGAGCTGAGGGCGAAGAGAAATATAACTGCCCGCTAGTACTTAGGGGAAGATGAAGCACGACTACTTCGAAGCCTGCTGAGCTGACGGTTGTTGAGCCGAAGGCTTCTGAACTAAAGGTTACTTGGGGAGCCCAGCTCTGAAGCTCCCCGAAGACGAGAAAAGGCCCCGATTGATCCGCCCGGGGCCATTAATGTAGATGATTCTCCACCAGGCCCGTCATTCTCTCCAGGGCTGATACGGGATGCCCAAGATATGGAAACTCCCGATGTGGGGGCTTCCCACGGAGAGAATGACGTGCTTGAGGGATATTTTGTCGGGGTTGAGGAAGGCCCTGAACGTAACACCTCATTCATTTTTGAAGAAGCTGAGAAACTCTGTAAATAGGTAGTCTTTTGACTCCACAACTGTGCTTTGAGTTTCAATTCTTATTTTCCTGACTTCTTTCCTTTATTCTTTTAGGCCATAGTGCTTTACAATCAGGCATTTTCTAAGTCACAATCTGAGTTGGCCCACTATGAGGAAGAGTGTAGGAGGTTCTCATCGGAGGCGGACGAGTCATAGCTCTTTTCGCCAAAAAGGAGGAGGAATTGCATGACCTTCAAGCACGTTTGGAGACGATATCTCGAGAACAGGTCAATCTTGAAGAGTAGGTAATATAGTCTTCATATGTTTATTTATGTGCTAGTTCAACTTTAGCATTTAATGCCTTAACTTGATTCTTGCAGATTAAGCAGAAAGATGACCTAATGCGGGAGGGGCTTAGAGTCAGGGATACTGAGATCCACGGACTCAAGCAGCACATGGATGAGATAGCCTCCGAGAGAGACACTCTCCGAGAGAAGCTGACCTTGGCTGATCATCAACTTCAATAAGAAGGATCTTCATGTTGAATCAGCCGGCCCGCTATCCACAGCCAAGTTCGAAGCCGACGCACTCATATCCTCGTACAGGGAAGATGTCGCTGCTGCAAATGATCGATCCAAGAAGATATCTGAAGAGGTCGAGCTCAAGATGACTCGAGTCCTCGACCATGCTTGATTGAGATCTCGGAGACAAGCTCTCGAGGAAGCACAGGAAAGGGGGCTTCGATCTTTCTGCTGAGATCGAAAGAGTGAGGGCCCTAGAAGAAGAATCGGCAGCTCTGCTTACTTCTGATGATGATTCGGCCAGTGGCTTGGAAGATGACGAAGATGAAGACGAAGTCCCCGGAGGGGAAGAAGCCACTGATGACTAGAGGGCAAGGATCAAACCGTCAAAGGCACTATTCCTAAAGGGACTCCATCCGATCAAGTGACCCCGGCGGTAGATTAGGCTTCTATTTGTTTCTTTTTGTGTAAGGGCTCCAAGCATGAGCTTTGTAAATATGTTTTGTGAACCTTGTTATATATGAAATAATCTTCGCTTTTTCGTCACTTCCTGTCTTTCCTTTGCTTTTTAGAATAAATTTTGATGTTTGTCGATAACCAATCTGATGTGCTGGACTTATAATATAAAACCCTTAGGTTTTCGTGCTTGATGAATAATAGATAACTGGCGACCCCTTGAGGTCTAATCTTTGAGCTAAGCTTAAATTTTGGAGTCTTCGAGCACGAGCTCGGATGAGGCCTTGAACACAGTGTGCACTGACCTTTAAGTTCTTTAGATATCGATACTTTGATTGTAGGCTTTTTTCAGTTTGTCCCTTAGGCTCTTTAGATCGGCCCTTAGGCTCTTTAGGTTGGCCCTTAGGATCTTACATATTGGCCCTTAGGATCTTTTTAGATTGGGTTGAATCGACCTCTAATATGGCTATAATTTCCCCACATTCTCGCTAAAGACTATTAAAGTTTTGGTTATGCCTTTGCATGTTTTGCGTTCGTCCGACTCTTCGACGGCTCAAATAAGAACCTCGATAATAAGTCGATATGCGACGATAATTGAGTACCTCGTGAGGTTCTCTCGAAGGCTGATTTTTCGAAGTCTTTTTTATTGAAGGCTAATTTTTTCAAAGCTTTTCATTGTTCGAGGCTGGTATTATCGAAGCTCCTTTGCTTATGTCGAGGGTAGCCTGATTAACCGGGTTTCTTTCTAAGTGTTTGAAGTCCTTTAGATTTTATGGTGGAAGTCAGACGTCTTCGAGCGCGTTATTTTGGTCGTGGACTTTTAATATGACAGTAGTCTTTTATGTTCGGCCGTAGCCTTTAAACCTCGGACTTTATATTGAGGGTTTGCCTTTTTAGGGGTCTTACAAGTTCGAATATATAGCCTTGGTCTTAATGTCGGGGTTATGCCTTTTTAAGGTCTTATAAGTTTGAGTGTGCCTCGTCGAGGTCTTATAAACTTGATATTGCCTCATTGAGGTCTTATAGGTTCGATGTTGCCTCATTGAGGTCTTATGAGCTCGGTGTTGCCTCATCGAGGCCTTACGAGTTCGAGTCTTTGGTGACTCAATAAGTTGACTGTCGTTGAAAGTCCCCGAGTGTTCGGACGTGTTTGGCCCTTGGGCCATTCCATGTGAAAATAGTAAACTTCTTTGAGGCATAAAGCGTTTTGATAAGCAAAGATGCTTCTTCGATTACTTGATACAAGCGTACATGTTTTTTCCATCGAGGACTCGACTGTTCTACGCGGACACGGTTCATTTGACTGTTTGGCCCGATACAATGTTCTCCTATCGAGGCCCTCTTTGGCATAACTTGATTTCTTTGAAAAGTATCCTCCTAGGGTGATGCCCCCCAGTATTCGAGGTTGATTGAAAAGAAGCCTTTAATACTTGTTGAGTTTTCCTTAGGTAGAATATGGATGTTGCCTTGTTAAAATCCTTGCCGGTAAAAACTGTTTGGGATAAAACCTGATCTAAGGGAAAAAGAGTGCAACGCATGCCTTAAAACCCAAGGTATTCGAGCTGGAGGGTGCTTCAATTCTTCTCGATCGAACACCTACAACGAGTTAGTATGAAATATAAATGAAAAAGGAAAATATTATACCTCAGCAATAATAGCGTTTGAGCATCGATATGTTCCAATTGCTTGGTAGTTGCTCGCCTTCCATGTTTCCAAGTTTGTAGGACTATTTGCCTACTACTCCGAGGACACGGTACGGTCCTTCCCAGCTAGGGCCTAGCTTACCTTTATTTGGGTTTCGAGTGTTGAGAGTGACTTTCCTTAGGACTAAGTCTCCAACTCCGAAGTATCGGAGGTTTGTTCTCCTGTTATAGTGCCTTTCGATCCTTTGTTTTTGGGCGGCCATTTGGACCAGTGCAGCCTCTTGCTTTTCATCTAGTAGCTCGAGGGCAGTATTCATGGCCTCGTTGTTTGAGTCCTCGGTGGCATGTCAAAATCAGGCGCTCGGTTCCCCGACCTCGACCTCGACCGGTATCAAAGCCTCGGACCCATATACCAAAGCGAACAGGGGCCTCTCATGTGCTTGACTTCGAAGTTGTTCGATATGCCCACAGTACTTCGGGCAACACTTCTCTCCTTTTTCCCTTCGCATTTTCTAGCCTCTTTTTCAAGTTTTGAATGATGGTCTTGTTCGTGGATTCGGCCTGACTATTTGCGCTTGGGTGGTAAGGCGTCGATAGGATCCTTTTGATTTTATGGTCTTCGAGGAATTTTGTCACCTTGCTTCCAATGAACTTCTTCCCATTATCACATGTAATCTCGGAGGGGATCCCGAATCGGCATATGATATGGTCCCAAATGAAGTCAATGACTTCTTTTTCTCTTATCTTCTCGAAGGCCTGTGCTTCCACCCATTTCGAGAAGTAGTCAGTCATGAATAGAATAAATCTAGCCTTACCTGGCACCGTTGGTAAGGGGACGACGATGTCCATCCCCCATTTCATGAACGGCCACGGGGATAAGACTGAGTGTAGTTGTTCGCCGGGTTGGTGAATCATTGGTGCAAATCTTTGGCATTTGTCACATCTTCGAACGAAATCCTTGGTATCATTTTCCATGATATCCCAATAGTAACCGGCTCTGATCACCTTTCGAACTAAAGAATTGGCACCGGAGTGGTTTCCACAAGTGCCTTCATGGATTTCTCGAATCACTTAGTCGGTGTCCCCCAGTCATAAGCATACTGCTAAAGGCCCGTCGAAGGTCCTTCTATATAGTGTCCCATTCTCCTCGAGTAAAAATCGAGCTGCTTTGGCTCAAAGGGCCCTCGATTCTTTTGGGTCTGTGAGTAGCTTCCCATTTCTCGAATAGTCGATGTACTTGAGTTGATCTCGGCATCGCCTTCTTCAATCACCAATTTGGATAGTTGTACAACAGCCCCGGGGAGTACGTCATCTTCTTCGACGGATGATCCCAGGTTTGCGAGTGCATCAGCCTCGCTGTTTTGTTCTCGAGGTATGTGGAGCAGAGTCCACTCTTTGAAGTGATGCAATGTGACTTGAGGCTTGTCTAAGTATCTTTTCATCCTATCTTCCCGAACCTCAAAGCTCCCATTTACTTGGTTCACTACCAGAAGTGAGTCACATTTTGCTTCGATGACTTCTGCTCCTAGACCTTTGGCAAGCTCGAGACCTGCAATCATAGTCTCATACTCGGACTCGTTTTTAGTCAATTTAGATGTTTTTATAGATAGCCTAATCATACCGCTCGTAGGTGGTTTCAGAACTATACCGAGCCCGGACCCTTTTACGTTTGAGGCACCCGTCAGTGAAAAGGGTCCATACCCCCAATGATGTGCTCGTTTTTAGCAAGAAAACTTTCTCTACCTCGGTCACGAGGGCAGGCACAAAGTTGTCCACAAAGTCCGCCAAAATTTGGGACTTGATAGTAGTTCGTGGTTGGTACTCGATATCATACCCTTCGAGTTAGATGGCCCATTTGGACAATCAGCCCGATAATTCAGGCTTATGCAAGATGTTTCGAAGAGGGTATATTGTTAAAACACATATACGATGGCATTGAATATAAGATTTCAATTTCCGAGATGCACTTATTACTGCAAGACCTAATGTTTCTAATGCGGATACCTGGTTTCAGCATCTCCTAGGGTCCGACTTACGTAATAGATAGGGAATTGTGTACCTTGTTCTTATCAAACCAACACACCACTTACCGCTACTTCGGATACGGCCAGATATAAGTACAACATTTTGTCCTCCTTCGGGGTGTGAAGCAAATGTGGGCTCGAGAGATACCGCTTTAATTCCTCTAAGGAATGGCACTCCGGAGTCCACTCAAAGCTGTTTTTCTTCTTGAGTAAGGAGAAGAAGTGATGACTCCGATCTTATAACCTCGAGATGAATTGGCCCAAGGCTGCTATCTGCCCCGTCAGCCATTGCACGGCCTTCACATTGTTCACCACTGTGATTTCTTCGATGGCCTTGATTTTGTCGGGGTTGATCTCGATCCCCCTGTTCGACACCATGAAGCCTAAAAATTTGCTCGAACCTACTCTGAAGGCATATTTCTCGGGGTTGAGTTTCATGTTATAGCTTCTAAGGATATCGAATATTTCCTGCAAATGAGTCAAATGGTCCTCTACGCGCAGGGACTTAACTAGCATGTCATCAATGTAAACTTCCATAGACTTGCATATTTGATGTTCGAACATCTTATTAACTAGACGTTGATATGTGGCTCCCGCGTTTATCAGCCCGAAGGGCATTACATTATAACAATATGTACCATACTTCGTGATGAACGAAGTCTTTTCCCTATCCTCCGTGTTTATTTGAATTTGATTATACCCGGAATAGGCGTCGAGAAAAGTGAGGATCTCGTGGTCGGCTGTGGCATCGATCAAGTGATCGATGTTGTGCAATGGGAATGAGTCTTTAGGGCATGCTTTATTCAAGTCTTTGTAATTTACGCACATTCTTAATTTATTTCCCTTTTTGGGGATTACTACATTAGCTAACCATTCGGGGTATTTCACCTCCCTAATGGATCCTATTTTGAGAAGTTTTGTTACCTCGTCTTTTATGAACTCATGTTTTACCTCGGACTGAGGCCTCCTTTTTTGCTTCACCGGTTTGAACTTGGGGTCGACACTTAGTCGATGGTGGTTATTTTCGGTGGGATCCCTGTCATGTCTAAATGGGACCATGAAAAGCAATCAATGTTGTTAATAAGAAATTGAATGATTTTTTTCCTGAGTTCGGGGGTTAATCCCGTTCCCATGTATACCTTTCGATTTGGAAGATGATCGATGAAAACGGCATGTTCAAGTTCTTCGACCGTTGACTTTGTTGCATCCGACTCTCGGGGACAACGAAGGTTCAAGGAGTGAGGAAGTCTTCTTCATCATCCTCGTTGACCTACTCACAGATACCTGTCCCTCGGGGATCTACTTGTCTTCTAACTTCTCCGAGATGGAAGGTGTCGATGTTGGTGTCATGTCGTGTACTGCGAACATCTCCCTTGCTGCATGCTGCTCTCCATACACTGTTTTTACTCCATACTTCATTGGAAACTTCATCATTTGACGCAGGGTTGATGGAACCGCCCTCATACTGTGTATCTATCGCCTTCCAAGAAAGGCATTGTATCTCATGTCACATTCGATGATATGAAACTTGGTATCTTGAATTGTACCGGCCATGTTGACTGGGAGGATGATTTCTCCTTCGTTGTCTCACTCGCCATGTTGAATCTATTTAGGACTCGAGAGGCGGGTATGATCTGATCGAGCAGTCCGAGCTGCTCCACCACCCTCGACTTGATTTTGTTGGCTGAGCTACCTTGATCCACAAGCACACGTTTAATTTGAACTTTATTCAAAAGAAAAGAAATTATCACTGTGTCATTATGAGGCTGAGACAAGGTCTCGATGTCTTCTTCGCTGAACGTAAGAGCGTCCTCTGGTATGTGGCTCCGAGTTCTCTATTCCCTGGTGATGGATACTTTTGTTCGTTTGAAACGGGTCCCTATAGGACGTCGACGCCTCTAATGATCATATGAATGATATGTTGCGGCTCCTCCTGTTCGTTTTTCCTGTTTGCCTCTGTTTCTCGAAATTGTTTCTTAGCTCGGTCGCTGAGGAACTCTCAAAGGTGCCATTCGCTGATCATTCGGGCTACCTCCTCTCGAAGTTGTGTACAATCCTTGGTCCGATGACCGTGAGTGCCATGGTATTTGCATACCAAATTAGGGTTCCTTTGTGAAGGATCTGACTGTATGGGTTTTGGCCACCTGGTATCTCTGATCTTACCTATGGTCGATACGACGTCTGATGCATCGATATTGAAGTTGTACTCAGACAATCGGTATGCAACCATCGGCCTCGTGTGCCCCTTGAACCCAGTTTTGTTCATGAGTCTCGGAGAACTTTGGCCTCGATCCAATCTTCGATCGTTTCGAGGTATATTAAGCCTCAGGGCGTTTCTTTGATCCTCGACGTAAGGTTTGTATCTTTCTTTATTCGATCTTGACTCCCTTTTCGCATTCCTTGATTCTTTAGCTAACAACCCGCTAGGATATACTGAGCCCGAGGGGGCTCCCAATTGGTCGTCCTCGACCCTCATCTTCTATTGATACATGTTTTGCACATCCACCCAAGTTACGACGGGATACTTGATCAAATTTTTCTTTAGCTACTTCGAAGCTATTAAGCTTCGTTCATTCAAGACCTGAGTGAAGGCCTGCACCCAGTCATCGGAGACTTGTGGTAATTCCATTCAATCCATTTGAAAGCGAGATACAAAATCCATCTGCATCTCGTTCTCTCTTTGTTTGATTTTGAAGACATCTGACTTTCTTGTAGCGACTTTTGTGGCACCAGCATGTGCCTTCACAAAAGCGTCTTCCAGCATGGCAAACGAATCTATTGAGTTCGGGGAAAGGTTATGGTACCACATCATGGCCCCCTTCGACAGTGTTTCCCGACACTTCTTCAACAAGACGGACTCAATTTCGTCGTCTTTTAAGTCATTTCCTTTTATACCACAAGTATAAGTGGTAATATGCTCATTAGGATCTGTGGTTCTGTTGTACTTCGGAATATCAGGCATCTTAAACTTCTTCAGAATGGGATTCGGAGCCGCACTCGATGGAAATGGTTTCTGTACGAACTTCTTCGAATCTACCCCCTTCAAGATCGGAGGTGCGCCTGGGATCTGATCGACCCTCGAGTTATAGGTTTCCATTTTTTGTCGTTGGCCTCTATCTTCTTTTCTCCTGATTCAATCCTTTTAGTAAGGTCCTCGAGCATTTTCATAACAGTGGGGTCTGTTCCTGACCCATTGTTACTCGATCTTTCTGGTGCTTGCTCAACTCGAGGAACTGTTTCTGGTCCTGCTATGCTCGGGGTATTCTGCTAACTTTGTAACTGAGCTATAGCCATTTGATGTGCTTGTAACATTTCAAAAATGACTAGTAGGCTGACTTCTCTTTCTTCCCGAGCTTGTGTTCTTTGCGCTTCATATTGGTCACATGCGCGCACACTTCCGTCGGTATCAGTGTCTATATCAACATGCAAAGCATTGCATGAGCCTACATTGACAGGCATATGTGCTGGTGCCACCCCAGGGTTTTGCAGTGACACACCGGCGAGTGAGGCAGTTGCATTGTTCTCTACATGGAGCTCAAGATCGTTGTTTCCATGTGCATTTGTTGAGTTAGACATTTTTTGACCTGAAATCAACGATTCTTGGACAAGAAAAAGTGTGAAAAATAACTTGTGTTTTCAGAAAACTAGCACAAAAACAATCACTATTATTTTTAGCCCCACGGTGGGCGCCAAACTGTTTACCTTGAAAAATGGTATTGACATTTATATTTGATTTTTTGATTCTAAAAATATGTGATTTATTCTAGTACTAGTTAATAATCAAGAAGTAACAAGTGTAAGTAAAGAAAATAAGACAAGCAAACCAAAGTTGTCACAAGACTGGGTGTTATTTATCTGTATTGCTGTAAATTAAATAAAACAATAAACTTTCTGAAAAACAGAAACAGAAAGTTAGTAGAACTAGAACGTCAAAATAAATTCTGAAAAACAGTATAGGAATAAACCGAGCCCACTAAATACACAGTGTGTCCTTAAGGAAACTATTCCCCTCAAGTACCCGAGGTTTTGGAATATATCCTCCCAGGATAGAACGATTTAACTCACACGAATGTTGGTACCAAAAACACCAGTGAACAACGAATCACTCGAAGGCTGTAAAACACACTGGAATTTTTATGTGCAGAAGAAGAAGAAGATCAGAAAATTTCGTAAGTAAATATTATGGGATTTGAAGGAATATTTATAGCCAAATTGCACTATTTCTGAAAAAGTTTGCAACCTTTCAGAACAGTCACAGCTATTGAAACAGGTGGGGAAATATTGTAGGAAAAACAAAATGGATTTAAAATAATCCGGGAAAGATAACGGGCCAGACCGGATCGGGTCGCGGGTCATGAGTTATTCCGGATTGAATTTTCATTAATTAATTAAATTAAATTAATTAATTAAGTTGAAAGGAATTTTGTCCAAAAATATTAATCAATCAATCGATCTTTTACCAAATCCAAATCCAAATCCAAATCCAAATACAAATCCAAATCCATATCCGAAGCCGAAGCCGAAGTCGAAGTCGAAGCCGAACCGAGCAAGCAAGGTTTGCAACCTTTCAGAACAGTCACAACTGTTGAAATAGGTGGAGAAATATTGCGGGAAAAATAAAATGGATTTAAAATAATCCAGGAAAGAAAAACGGACTGGACCAGACCAGGTCGCGGGTCATGTGTTATTCCGGATTGAATTTTCGTTAATTAATTTGAAAGGAATTTTGTCCAAAAAGATTAATCAATCAATCTTTGACCAAATCTGAAGCCAAATCTGAAGCCGAAGCCGAAGGCGAGCCGAGCGACGACGACGCGAGGCTTGACTTTTTCTCAACTCTTTAAGAGCTAGAAGAAGATCTTCTCTATATATACACATAGATTTTATTTCCTTCTTCCAATGTGGGACAAAGTGCACTGATTCAAAATTTTACTTCCCTCCATTTCTTTCCCACCATTTTCCATTCACTCTCTTTAAGATACACCAAGCTTAAAATTAAGCTACACTAAGCTTAAAGACCAACAATCCCCCACATGAATGGGGAATGGCTATAAAATAAAGGAATGCACGGACGTGTGTGTGTTTTACATGCAAGAATTAATTGCATCTCGATAAGTAGGTTTCCCTTTTAACTTTCCGTAGTGAACTTATATCGAACATACTCGGTCAATCGGTAGATTTTATATCTTTGAACCGTCAAGCTTTGTTGTATACATAGACAACATAAGTCACACAATCAATCCTTAACCATCTATGGTTCTCACGATTGTGTTCGTTTCAGCCATGAACACCGCCTGGTTTCATGAGTGCTTATAGAATGGACCTTTACTTTTATTCCCCTTGAAGCGGCTTACACTTCACACTCACATAGGTAATTCCTAAAATGTAATCCTAAAGACACAATATCTGGTCATATCCTGCCAGACTTAACAAATCATTAAAAAGCTTTAAGCTTTATTGGCTCATCAAAAAGCCTTAATGCTTTACCTTGATTTTGAACATTGTCTTCATCACGAGAATGGGTTGAGTTATTTGACAATGTTGAACCGTCATTCATAACTTTGTTTGATCTCTTTGAACCTAGCTCTTGGGATCTCCAGTCTGCTAGGTAGAGTTACCGCCATGATGACTTGTCCTAGGCCTTAACCCCATTCCTTTTGATGATCTTTCAACTGCCTCTCTAGATAAGCCTTTTGTAAGTGGATCCGACACGTTATCTCTTGACTTTACGTAGTCAATTGTGATAACATCACTAGAGAGTAGTTGTCTAACGGTATTATGTCTCCGTCGTATATGACGCGATTTTTCGTTATACATTACGCTCCCTGCCCTGCCTATTGTCGCTTGACTATCACAATGTATACAAATAGGTGCCAAAGGTTTTGGCCAAAATAGAATATCTTCCAAGAAATTCCAGAGCCCTTCAGCTTCTTCACCGGCCTTATCTAAAGCTATGAATTCAGATTACATTGTAGAAAGGGCGATGCATGTTTGTTTGGATGATTTCCAAGACACTGCTCCACCCCCAATTGTGAAAACATATCCACTCATGGATTTAACTTCAGACGACCCGGTGATCCAATTTGCATCACTATATCCCTCGATCACAGAGGGATATTTATTATAATGCAACACATAATTTTGGGTATGTTTCAGATACCCCAAAACTCGTTTGATTGCCATCCAATGTATACGATTGTGATTACTTGTAAACCGACTTAGTTTACTAATAGCACATGCTATATCCGGTCGCGTACAATTCATGATATACATCAAACTTCCCATTACTCTTGCATAGTCTAGTTGTGAGTCACTTTCACCTTAATTCTTTTGAAGTGCATAACTCACGTCAATTGGAGTCTTGGCAATTTTTAAATCCAAATACTTGAACTTGTCTAGTACCTTTTCAATGTAGTGAGTCTGTGATAACACTAGACCTTGTGGAGTTTTGTGAATTCTGATTCCTAAGATCACATCACAAACTCCTAAGACTTTCATGTCGAATTTGCTAGCTAACATGCGCTTTGTAGCATTTATATCTGCCATACTTTTTCTCATTATCAACATGTCATCAACATATAAACAAACAATGACTTCATGATCTGGAGTGTCTTTAATGTAAACACATTTGTCACACTCGTTGATTTTAAACCCACTTGCCAACATTGTTTGGTCAAATTTGGCATGCCATTGTCTTTACCAGGAACCACAAAACCCTCAGGTTGTTCCATGTAAATCTCTTCCTCCAATTCTCCATTTAAGAAAGTTATTTTAACATCCATTTGATGGATTTCAAGACCATACACGGCCACTAATGCCACTGACATCCTAATAGATGTTATCCTCGTTACTGGCGAGTAAGTGTCAAAGTAATCAAGGCCTTCCTTTTGTCTATAACCTTTGACAACAAGTCTTGCCTTATATTTGTCAATAGTGCCATCAGCTTTCATTTTCCGTTTAAAGATCCATTTCGAACCTAAAGGCTTATTTCTAGGAGGAAGATCAACCAATTCCCATGTGTGGTTATCCAAAATTGATTGAATCTCACTATTGACTGCCTCTTTCCAAAACGATGAATCAGAAGAAAACATAGCTGCTTTAAAAGTTTGAGGTTCATTTTCAAGCAAGAATGTCACAAAATCTGGTCCAAAGGAAGTAGATGTTCTTTTACGTTTGCTACGCCTTGGATCTTCTACACTTGGAGTATTTTCCTTTGGTTCTTCCCGATGTCGTTTAGGTCTTTCACTTAACGACTCGCATTCAGTTTTATACGGATAAATGCTTTCAAAGAATTCAGCATTATCTGATTCCATCACCATATTAACATGAATCTCGGGATTATCGGATTTATGGAACAAAAACTGACATGCTTTACTGGTTGTAGCATATCCAATGAAAATGCAATCTACTGTTTTTGGTCCGATTTTAACCCTTTTAGGTAAAGGAACTTGTACCTTTGCTAGACACCTCCACACTTTGAAATATTTCAAGTTGGGTTTTCTTCCTTTCCATTTTTCATATGGAATATATTGCGTTTTGTTGTGGGGTACTCTGTTGAGTATTCGGTTAGCTGTAAGGATAGCTTCCCCCCCACAAACTCTGCGGTAATCCGGAACTTATTAATAAAGAATTCATCATTTCCTTTAATGTTCGATTTTTCCTTTCCGCAATTTCGTTGGATTGAGGTGTGTAAGGTGTAGTAGTTTGATGGATAATTCCATATTCCGAACATATTTCTGTAAACAGAGATTCATATTCTCCACCTCTATCACTTCTAATCAATTTGATCTTTTTATTCAGTCGATTCTCCACTTCATTCTTGTATTGCTTAAATGCTTCAATTGCTTCATCCTTACTATTAAGCAAATAAACATAACAATATCGAGTGCAATCGTCCATAAAAGTAATAAAATACTTTTTCCCACCTCGAGATGGTGTCGACTTCATATCACAAATGTTAGTATGAATTAAGTCTAAAGGATTTGTGTCACGACCTAGAATCCTAATCCGAGTCGTGATGGCGCCCAACGGCGGGGTTAGGCAAGCCAACGCAAATAACACCAAGTGATACCCTTCCCATCTAATTAAACAAGTCAGAGATTACCAGTTATAACAACTAACATGATACTAGCCTTGAGCAAAAGTAAGTCATAGTATATACCAAGCCGAGATATAACATACACATGAATATACATCCCAAAAACCCCAAAAACAAATATATAAATATACATCACGCGTGTGTGCCATGAACTAGTGTCACGAGTGTCATGGGCAACTACTGAATATACAATGACTACAACATATACAGAGTCTCCGTCTGAATCAAATGGACAGAGAAATACAACAAAAGAGCTCCAGGGTGTTGCTAGAAAGTCGCCGGGAAAGCAGCTCACCGTGAAGTATGACCACGCTATCAATATCCAGCACCGGCCTGATAGTCAGACGTGCCAGCCACCGGACCTGTACATTCAAGTACAGAAAAGAAAAGAAAGTGCAGCATGAGTACATATTAAATAAATATGTACCCAGTGAGTATCCCGCCTAAACTCGAAGAAGTAGTGACGAGAGGTCGACTCGATACTCACTAAGGTCCAGCAGTAATAACATATGATAGAATATGATGAAAGACAGTAGGCATGTCAGGGAATAAGCAACAATACATATACTAGAAGCAGAAGAATCCAAACAGTTACTGAACCTGAACAATAAAGCACTTTCAA